>JARHVA010000480.1:3210000-3270000 GCA_037957365.1 Torreya grandis | reverse complement strand
AGATAGTGAATGTGATCCTTTTAGTAGTAGAGAGGCTTAAAATTCAAGGGTATATAATTGATTGATATTTATAAAATGTACTATACCGAGATGATATAATTATTTAGTTTTAGTATATACACCTACCCCCCATCAAAAAAATCTAGTAATACATAAGGATGAAATTATTAGTTTAAAATAAATAAATAAATATGTATATGGTTATGTACAACACAACTTTCCTTTTATTGGGTCTACTTTGAGTGAATTGTTGGTGTATGGATTTTAACTAAGAGCATGTTATAATTTAATTCAGTGTATATAATCTAAAATTTTAAATAATTGAAATTCTTGGAAAGAAAGAGATCAAGGAAGTAGTACACATGTGTGGTGATGCGACCATGTTGCCTCTTAATGCTTTGACTTGGTAAAGATAATTCCTTATGAAAAATTGGAGTTATAATAGTTTTATATCTAATACTTTGAAAATTTAATAAGGATATTGGAAGGTATTATTCCCCCAATATTGTGTAAGGATGACATGTGACATGCTAATTAAGATCACTAAATCTCAATTGCATAACTCAAGTGTGAATATGTAATCTACTAAAGGTGAGCTATTTAATGAATTTATCCTATATATAATGTTAGATTAGATGATTTAATTAGTCAAAAATATAAATTAATTAATTTTTAATGATCTAACTAATTCAACATATGAAATTTAAGATAATTATTACAATAGATAAGGTTCAATAATACTACATCTTGGTGTAATCATTGCATCCTAGTGAATAGTATAATTGGTAAATGTTGAAATTTTGTTTAATACAATGTAATATTCACCTATAATATGTCTCAACTATATTATATGTGTCATAAATATGAAAATATATGTTTAAAATCTATGAAAAATTAGTGCAATGTACAATATTCTTACCCCAAGTATATATTTGAATCATGAAATTAAACTAGAGATTATGAAAGTGTGGAGTTTGTGTCTTAATGAAATGACCCCACTAAAATGTGGAGATAATAAGAAAGTGTGTAATTTTGGAGGTCATGTATTTATGATATGCCCCCACAAAAATCTATAAACTATCAAAAATGATGAGGCCATGTTGTTAAGCATGAAATATATTAAGATGGGGGGGGGGGGGGTGAATCAATATATTATATATCTTTTACTTAATCTGATTTATTTTCTTTAACCACGTAATCATACATTCAAGATATGCAATAAAAATAAAATAATAATTTTCACCATGAGAGAGAGAGAGAGAGAGATCAGATTTTTATGTGGAAACCCAAAGTGGGAAAAACCATGGAGAACAATCTCAAGTATATGAATGAGCACCAACTCAAAATATAAAGTTTGCAAGCACCAACTTGCAGGAGCACCAACCCCTTTGCCGAGCACCAACACAACAACTATTTATGAGCACCAACCCACAGAAGCACCAACCCCTTAAAAAATTCATGAGCACCAACCCATAGGATAACTAACACCTCTTTTGTATAAAACACAACTATCTCTCAATGTTGCTTACTCAACAAATGATAAAAATATACAATATCTCCTACTTTTATCTCTTTGAAAACAAATAAAAACCATGCACTATCTTTCATATTACAAATGTCTTCTTAGGCCTTTATTTATATCTCTCCAACTGACCTTTGGCATTCACCCCTTTGTGACCCTTCAATCCTCATGGAAAAATGGTACCAAACTTGCATGACCCTTCGTATCCTTGCATTTGAAAAGTCATATGGTGACCCTTCATAAGTAAAAGCATCCTTTCCTCTTTTGTCTTTATCTTGGTGATTTTTCATATTGTTCAATGTGTCCCTTCATTGAAAAATGCCCCAGACCTCTTTTGTCTTCACATGGTGACTCTTAGAATTCCTCAATGTGACTCTTCATGAGAAAATACATCCTATTCCTCTTTCATCTTTTACCCCGTGACTCTTTGACTTCTCCATGGCCCTCTTTTGACTTATATGAAACCAAAAATATATTCATTAATATTAAATTAATATTAACACACATTAGCCATTAAATGCAATGGGTCCTTTATCACCAATAATGCTAGACCTTTGACATCAATGACAATATTTCCAACAATCTCCCCCTTTGTCATTGATGGAAACCTAAAACTAAAACTACCACATCCTAAAACCTACATGTAGTGCCATATAAAAAACATATAGTAACTCGCCCTTACTGTAGAAACCTGTATCTTTTCCTTGTACTTATTTCTGCACCTATACCTATACATGTTATTCTCCCACTTTGACATCAATGGCAAAGGGCCTACTTGGAGCTAATACTTAGGTCCCCCTCAGCTGATATTGAACCTCAATGGTAGGAAGTGAAAGAAATTACTCCCAACTTCTCTCGTAGATACTTAAATGTGCATTTTGATAGTGCCTTTATGAATATATCTACAATTTGCATTGTAATACTGATATATTCCATCTTAACTTGTTGATCTACAACCTTCTCTCTCAAGAAGTTATATCTAATGGGAATATGTTTTGTTTTTGAATGCATCACTGAATTCTTTGAAATATTTATAGCACTTGTGTTATCATAAAAAATAGAAATAGGTTCATCATACTTTACCTTGATATCTTCCAATGTTTGCTTCATCCAAAGCACTTGAGTACAACATAATACTATTGTAATATATTTTTATTTAACTATAGAAAGTGATACTAAATTATAATTTTTTCTTAGCCATAATACTAAGCTATCACCAAGGAAGAAAGCTCCTCCACTTGTAGTCTTTCTATCATCTAAGCACTATGCCCAATCTGAATCTGTATAAGTAACCAAAGTGAAATCTCTACGTGTAGGATACCATAATCCATAGTCCAATGTCCCCTTGATATATCTAAATATTATCTTCACCAATTAAACATGACTATATTTTGGAGATGACTGATATCTTGCAACCATACCTACTGCATGCATGATGTCTAGCCTCGATGCTATCAAATATAAAAGACTACCAATCATAAATCTATACAAATATTTATTTGTAATAGGTGAATCATCATCCTTTCTCACCTTATTCCTTATACACATTGGTGTCCCAACTAGTGCACAATCATCAAGACCAAATTTATTCAACATTTCCTTGACATATTTACTTCGAGATATGAAGATTCCTTTATCTAACTAAAATATTTGCAATCATAAGAAAAATGACAATTCTCCAAGCATAGACATCTCAAATTCTTTTTGCATATTATAAAAAAATTATTTTGTCATCTTTTCAATATTTCTTCCAAAAATGATATCATCAACATATACCACAACAATAAATTAATGCTCACCTTCTATTTTGAAGTAGATATTACTATCAACAAATCCTCTCTTGAAACCTTGATCCTGCATGTACTTATCAAGTCTTGCATACTAATATCTAGGAGCTTGTTTCAATCCATACAATGATTTCTTCAATCTACATACATGGCTACTAATATTTGAGATAATAAATCCCTCAGGCTTCTCAATGTAGACCTCTTCTTCTAGGTTCCTATTCAGGAAGGTAGATTTGACATCCATCTGAAATACTTTGAAATTTTTAAACACTGCATATGTAAGAAACATTCTAATAGCCTCTAACCTTACCACTAGTGAAATTTTTTTTCAAAATCTATTCCCTCAATCTGAGCATATCCTTTACATGTTATGACTTGTTCCAAAGTCTTAGAATTAGGTTAGATTTTTTGGTAGGTTAAATAAATAATTATTGTTAATGGGGCATGCATCTTTTTAATAAAGACAGCCCCATAAAATAAATTTACTTAGTTTTAGTTTTTGGTATTTTTTATATTTTGAGTTAATTAATTAGAACTACCTTATGGGTTGATTTCCCATAAAGAGTTTGTTATAGCATTAGTTAGTTTTAATGGTCATGGGTAAAATCTATAAAATCAATGTTTGCAATGTAAAAGGGTTAACGGAGTAAAGACACCCTTTCATGTACTTGTTTTTTGAAAATTAATAAAATACTTGTGCACTCACACTAATCGGGGACAAGGTTCAAATTATTTGATCAAGGAGTTATCATTACATACTAATCTTGCTTTATTTTTGGTCACTTCTCCATTTTCATTCAACTTATTTCTATAAACCCATTTTGTTCCTATCACATTATGATATTTTGGTGTAGGCACTAATTCCAAAGTATCATTCTATTCTATCTAATTTAATTCTTCATCCATAGCCTTAACCCAATGCTTATCATATCTAGCTTCTGAAAATGTTCTAGGCTGAATTTTAGATGACAAAGAAAAATTAACTTGCTCAGATTCACTTACCATCATTCTTCTAGTGTGAATTCCTTCATAATGTCCTCGATGATGTCACTTTAATTATAATTTATCTTAACATATTTGGATGGATTTTTGGTTCCTTTTTTATGCTTCTTCTCATTTTCATCTGATTCTTGAAAACCTTCATCTTCAATGATCTCAAGAATGTCTATTAGATCACTAATTCTTTGTGTTCCATCTTCTTCTATCTTGACACTTGCACTTTCAACAATTTTTTTGGTTCTTTTATTATAAAATTTATAAGCTTTACATTTAAAAGAATAACCAATAAATATACCTTCATCTACTCTGGATTCAAACTTACCAAGTTTTTCATCTATTTTCCTTATGAAGCATATGTTACCAAATTTTTTGAAATAATCAACTATTGCTAGTTTGTCTTTCCATAAATCATATGGAGTATTGTCACTATTGACTCTTAATAATGATCTATTTTGAATATGTACTGATGTATAAACTACCTCTCTTGAATATTTATCTACTATCTTGGATTCATTTAGCATTGTCCTCATCATCTCCTAAATTGTTCTATTTTTCCATTCAACTACTCCATTTTGCTGTGGAGTTCTAGCTACTGAATAATGTCTCTTTATTCCATGGTCTTCAAAAAATTCAATAGATTGATTTGACATGACTTATCCTCCTTGATTTGATCTTAGACACTTAACCTTCAAACTAGTTTCATTCTCAACTAATGCTTTGAATGATTTGAAATGTCTGAAAGCTTCTGATTTTTTCTTTAAAAACATTGCCCAAGTCAAACGTGAAAAATCATCAATAAGAAACATGAAATAATTCTCACCTTGAGTGCTTTGAGTTCTCATAGGTCCATATATATTAGTGTGAACAAGATCTAGCATCTGATTAGTCATGTACTCTTTTATTTTGAACCACCTATTAGCCTACTTCCCATGTTGATAAGGTTTACAAAGCATGTCAGATGGATTTGTAATCTTTGGAAGATTTATGACTACTTGGTTTTTACTTATTTTAACAATATTGTCAAAATTTATGTTCCCCATTCTCCTGTGCCATAGCCAACTTTATTCAATCTGACTCAAACAACATCTTTGACCTTTGATGTTTGATAGCATATACTAATTATTGCCTATTCTTTGAGCATCTGCAACCAACATATCTAAATCTTTTCCTCTAATTTCACAACCTTCTGAATAAAAATTTAGTGTGTTCCCCTAATCACACATTTGACTTACACTCAAAATATTATGCTTAAGACCTTCTACATATAAAACATTTTTAGTTTTAGTTCTACCATTATCCAAACTTAGTGTACCTTTTCTAATAATTTTGGCAGTAGTATTGTCTCCAAATTTCACTATGCCACCATTGATCTTCTTCAAGGTTATGAAATTTCTCTTATCTCTTTTCATGTGTCTTAAACATCCACTATTAATGAACCATGTATTTTCTTCATTTCTTGCATGTAAAGTAGTCTGCACCAACATAGATTTTTTATATTGTTTCTTTTGCCATGAACTTGTCTAAACTTTCCTCTTGATGAATGCAGCCTTGAAACTCTAGTCCTTCTTGACTAACTAAACACATTTCTATAGTACCAAGATATGTGTCCAAATTTTTTATAGTTATAACATATTATGGCCTTTTCATTAAAGCCTAATAGAGGAGAAAAAAGTTGTGGCTTTTGCTTGACTTTGCATGACTTTCCTTCTCCATATTTCTAAAACTATTAGCTCTTTTTGACATTCTAATTTCTTATCACCATATCCATTAAAATTAAAATAATAACTATAAAAATAAGATTTTTTTGTGTATCTCTGACCTGATTGCCTTTTGTAGCTCTATTCCCTCTAGCCTTCTTTACTTGAGATGTCCGTTGTATTCTTAACTTCTTCCCTTTTTAGTTCTTCTTTTGTAAGAGCTTCAACATAGCTCTTTCCTTTTTCCTTGTCTATGAAATTAGTGACCTCCTCTTTCTCTATTTCAAATCTAATACCTATCTTATTAGATATTGATCTTTTATTTTCTAATATCTTATTCAACATATTATGATATTCTCAAATTTTGAATCATTGGTTGCTCTGTCATTGATTGCTTTATTTGTTTTCTCAATATCTACTTTTAAAGAAGAAATTTCAATAACATACCTTTCACATTCTTTACTTACTATTTTCAACTATGACGTTAGATATTCTTCATTCTTCTTGGCTTCTTTAAAGTGTGCTTTTAGATCTTCAATTATTTCCTTTGACTCCTTTTTATTTTTTTTGATCTGGAGCTTTAATCTTTGATTCTTCTTTTCAAGAGATTTTAACTCTTCTAAGGCACAAACGAGTTCTCCTTCTAGATTCACTTTAGCTTCATCCTATTTTTCTTCTTGGTCATTTATACTTTTTCTTGTGGAGCAATCTTCATGTTTGGCCATAAATAGAATCTCTTCTTCTTCTGAGTCACTAACTCCACTATCTTTGGCTGAGCTAGGATCTTTAGAATACAAACTCTTCTTCTTGAATTTGCCTTTGAATTTTTTTTTATGTAGAATTTCCTTATTCATTGTCATCATTAACCTTATTTGGGAATTTATCTACAAAATGTCCAATATTTCCATAGTTAAAATATTTAAAAGGTAATTTTCCTTGATATGTACCTATGCCCTTTTTCAGCTTGTGAATGAATAGAGTTCCATTGTCATCTTCATCATCACTAGAATTATCACTTGATTCTTTAATTTTAGTCTTCTCTTTCTTTGATTTCTTGAAAGCTACTTCTCTCTTTGAAGTTTTATCTTATTCAATCCGTATCTCATATGCCATAAGAATACCATAAAGCTCATCCATCTTTATCTTGGCTAAATTCTTGATCTCTTCAATTACCAAAACTTTCACATCATATCTCAATGGTAGAGATCTCAAAACCTTTTGAACCATAGTCAAATCTTCTAAATTTCCTCTAAGACTTTGAATCTGATTAACTATTTCAACAACCTGTAATAGATAACTTGCTAAATTTTCTTCTTCTTCCATCTTCAAACTCTCAAACTGTCTTCTAAAAGTCTGAAGCTTAGCTTGTTAAACCTTTCCATCACCTTTATAAATATTTTCAAGTTTTACCCAATTTTCATGAGTAGATTTACATTGCATAACTTTAATAAATTTTGATTCACATAAACCACATCAAATAGCATTTAAATCTTTAGCATTATTTTCACTTGCCTTCTTTTCTGCTAAAGTAGTTACAAGTGTCTGTGGCTCTTCATATTCCTCCACCACTACTTGCTAGATGTTGAATCCAAGGGCCATCAAATAAGTCTTCATCCTTATGCTCCAAGAAACATAATTCATCCCATTAAACAAAGGTGTCTTATTTGTATAAAATCCTTCATGTGATCTAACCATCATGCTTTCCCAATCTTCTTTCAAGTTGTAAAACATTTTCAAAAGGAACCTGCTCTGATACCAACTATTAAGCATGAAATATACTAAGAGGGGGGGGTGAATCATTATATTATATATATTTTACTTAATCTGATTTATTTTCTTTAACCACTCAATCATACATTCAAGATATGCAATAAAACTGCAATAATAATTTTCACCACACAAGAGAGAGAGAGAGAGAGAGAGAGAGAGAGACCAAATTTTTACATGAAAACCCAAAGTGGGAAAAACCATGGAGACTAATATCAAGCATATGAATGAGTACCAACTCAAAATACAAAGTTCACAAGCACCAACTTACAGGAACACCAACCCCTTTGTCGAGTACCAACACAACAAATATTTGTGAGCACCAACCCATAGAAGCACCAAACCCTTACAAAATTCATGAGCACTAACCCACACGAGTACCAACCCCTCTTGTGTATAAAACACAACTATCTCTCAATGTTGCTTACTCAACAAATGTTAGAATTCTACAATATATCCTAATTTTCTCTCTTTGAAAACAAATACAAACCATGCACTCTCTTGTATATCGAAAATGGATTCAAAACCCTTTATTTATAGCTTTCCAAATGACCTTTGTCATTCACCCTTTGTGACCCTTCAATCCTCATGGAAAAATGGTGTCAAACTTGCATGACTTTTTGTATTATTGCATTTGAAAAGTCATATGGTGACCCTTCATTAGAAAAAGCATCCTTTCCTCTTTTTTCTTTATCTTGGTGAATTTTTTTATTCCTCAAAGTGTCCCTTCATGGAAAAATGTGCCATACCTCTTTTGTCTTCACATGGTGACTCTTGCAATTCCTCAAGGTGACTCTTCATGAGAAAACGCATCCCATTCCTCTTTCATCTTTTACCCTGTGAATCTTTAACTTCTCCATGGGCCCTCTTTTGACTTATATGAAACTAAAAATATATTCATTAATATTAAATAAATATTAACACACATTAGCCATTAAATGCAATGGGGCCTTTATCATCAATAATGCTAGACCTTTGACATCAATGCCAATACTTCCAACAAATAAATTAAGATTGGATGATTTAATTAGTCACAAATATAAATTTAGTTTATTTTAATGATCTAATCACTTCAACATATGAAATTTAAGATAATTCTTACAATAGATAAGGTTCAATAATACTACATCTTGGTGTAATCATTGCATCTTAGTGAATAGTATAATTGGTAAATTTTGAAATTTTTGTTTAATACAATGTAATATTCACCTACAATATGTCTCAACTATATTATGTGTCATAAATATAAAAATATATGTTTAAAATCTACTCAAAATCAGTGAAATGTATAATATTCTTACCCAAGTATATATCTAAATCATGAAACTAAACTAGAGATTGTGAAAGTGTGGAGGTTATGTCTTAATGAAATTACCCCACTAAAATGTGGAGATAATAATAAAGTGTGTAAGTTTGGAGGTCATGTATTTATGATATTCCCCCACCAAAATCTATAAACTATCAAAAATGATGAGGTCATGATTTTATGAAATGCCCCCACTTATATGCCCATTGGGAGGTGAGGGAAATAGAATATGATAGGTACATTACCTAATTAACATAAGATAGTTGTATAATATATGTATAAATCATGTATCATATAGGGATAACATGTATAAGTAGATATATCATTGAATATCATAGTATGTGATCACATCGAGTCCTAAGATACATGATATGGATCATGGAAACGTTTAGAGAGTAACAATACAAGATCAACAAATAATAAAAAACACACACAAGATCACTCAATTTAATGTAAAATAAATGTCCAAGAATACTAAAGAACAAGGGGCATGTTCAAATTTTACAAAATATAAAGGAATGATATATCCAAATGTTTAATCAATATAGAATGAAATATTCAAATGTCTAATCAACATACAATGACACACATGCCAATAAAAAAGGAACATATTCAAATTTTCCAAAATCAAGATAATATAAGTCAATGGAATACACTCAAAGAAGTGAAAAATAGGTGAATCATAAACATAGCATACTATCCCTTACATATATATGTTAGTAAAAAACATCATGTCATATAGAATATCAAGTACAATATGAATGATATGAGCATAGGTATAGACATGTGTAATCATTATCATATAATATAAAACATGATAATGTTGAAATGATCATAAATACTATGTAACATGTATTAATCATGATCAAAGAACAAGATTCTCCCAATATACTATATGATGTAGGTAAAGAAGAGGTCCAACATTTATAAGTGAATATATCATATGCCTATGTATGCATGTATCACACTCAAAGATTCATGAAACATATTTTTATATATAAATTAAATGATATCATATATACTAACATAAATAAAAATATATAGTTTCAAAAAAACTAATAAAACATGGGAATGTTGAATATTTTTATATTTTTGATTTATTTGAAAGTTTTTTATTTTATTGAATATTTGATATTTTTGTATTTTTAAGATATTTAGGTATACTATTTAAACAAGTATATAATTTTCATTAGGTTCTTGTGATGTTTTCCATAAATTACAACCAAGTGGTATATGTCTTTTCCTAATTTTGTGTAACTGTGAATGGGCCTAGAAAAAATAGTTTGAAATTTCCTTGTATTTTTTTACATTGTATTTTTTTTTCTTTTAGTACCAAGTCACCCACAACAAATTAAAATTTCCAAACCTTTTCTCTATATGCTAGTTTGATACAATCTTGATAGACCATAAATGGTCAATACCCTATGTGAATTTTCCACTCAATTATTCCCACAAGTGTAATTGTTTTTCTCAATGCTCATTATCTTTTATAACATCCTTGAGAGAAATGCACAAGGATGGTTTTTTAAATTTTAATAGGTATAAATAGCTTTGTACCATCTACCAATGAATAAGGTTTAACCTGAGTATGTGTAAGAACACTGGTGTGGTATGCCCATAAGTCATACACCATCTATTGTTGTCAATCTATACTATATCATTTAACCATTTTCTATGTATTTTTATAATGGTTTTATTCATTGTTTCTACTTGACCATTACCATGTAGGTAATAGGTTTAGAAACTGTGTTTGATTTTGTACTTAAAAAAGTGCTTCACTATTTTATTTTTAAATGATGACCCATTATTGATGATTATTATCGAATATATGGCAAAATAATATTTAATAATGGTCACCAAAAGCTTGCATATGTCATCTCATGTGGTAAATCAAGTGTAATTACCTCCACCCATTCGGTAGAGTATTATGTAGTTTCAATTATGAATTTATGACCACCTACAAATATAGGAATTATTTTTAAAATAAAATTGAAACCCCATAAGGATAAGGGTCATGGTGAGACAATCATCTATAAATCATGAGATGGATAATTATTTAAATTAATTTATCTATAGCATTGTTAACATAATTTTACATGTTCAATACATTCCTATTCCACTGTAGGCAATTAATAACATTGACATAATAATTTTTAGAACATGGCCCTACCATAGAAGTGTCCTCCACACTCAAGTCATGAATTTATAAGAGTGTAGTTCATGCTTCATCTTTTTAATGCATAAAAATAGTCATTTTAATAAATCATTTAAAATAATAACATAACCAAGTTCCTCTTGTTTTGTTATGTGTTTTTCATTATATGTAAAATGATCTAGTATGTAAGCTTGGTATAAAAAATTATAAATTTCATTGCACCATTTTTTATTTTTAAAACTATGTGTAATATAAACAATTAATAAGGAATATATGTTTTTGATAAAATGGAAGATTGTTGTAACTATTGTATTATAAAATTTATGTAATCATCATTGATATAAAAAAGCATTAAGTGTGTCGCACTAGCCATTTAATTTATGTGATGGTTATCCCTACCTATGATATTATCAATAGATAATGTGTCAAGTGTTTCTTTTAATATGTACACATATTATTTATAATAAAGGAAATTCTCCTCTTTGGTTTCATAATGATTGGTAACTTTATTAACTACCAACTAAGGGTCACCAAAAACTTGAATGTCCTTAATATGAATTTTTTGTGTTATGAATAATCTAATTATCAAGGTCTCATATCCTATGATATTATTTGTGAAATAAAATGCTAATATATAATACAATGTCATGTAGTCACCCTTAGGGTGAAAAATATAATACATTCACCTAACCTATCATACATTTAGATCCATAAAATAATATATTCAATGAATTATGGGATATATTATATGTCACTAACTCATCATGGAAATCCTTGGTAAGTGTAAAAGGATCTAGAAATTGATTAATATATAAATAATCAACTACAACTTAAAATTTTACTAATTTTTGAGATACATACTTGAGATCAAATTATATGAGTTGCATCACTTATTTAGTTATTCAAGCTGTTAAGTGTGTTTTATTCATTAGAAACTTCAAAGGATATTATTTAATTATAACATAGGTTTTTAAAATGAATCACACAATATAATAGGGTGGTCATCGCATATAGGACCAAAACTCCATTTAGGCATTAAGGAGATCTAATCCCATTAGGCCTTTATTAGAGCATGTTACAATTTGTCTTTCCTGAAACACTTCCAAAATCAACATACAAAATGGAAACCTCATATTCAAATAAAATATATATTATTTAACATATCTTTAGGTCCAAAACATGTTTTAGGTCCAACCACCACTTGAATCCCTTCTCAAAACACTATTTACAATAGATTTGTACATATACATATAATTTATCTTGAACAACTAAAGCACAAGCACAATTTTACCAAATAACCATGGAAAAAAATCACATACAAAAAAACATCATGATGTCAGGGTCATCAAAAACTTATTATATTTTTCAACTCAAGGTATATAAGCTCAAACTCTTCTCTGTAAGTATCCCACTCAAAACTACCAATTAACCTCCAAACATAGTCATGGAAACATGAAATCCTAATGTAGAAAATGACATAATAAAGGGACTATAATGCATAAAAACTATATTATAACATATTTATAATAAAATAAAACAAATAGATAATAATTTATAATGGAAATTATTGGTCTTGTAGACCAATCTGACTTTCTCTCTCATAGACTTCACTCATCCGGATAAGCTATTTTGGCTTCAATGTGAAACCTATTACATTAAATTTAAAGATTTAAAATATATATATATATATATATATATATATATATATATATATATATATATAGGTCATATATATCCCAATAAACATAACAATATTCATTAGACACTTCAATTCATAAGATAAGGCTTCAAACTCATCATTATATCTTTTTCACTTAGAATTGCTAGTTTTCTTCAAAGACCAATCATGGTGACTTTGAATTAAAACACATATGTAGACACATTAAAAGACACTTTATTCATGAATATTTTACTTATATATATTCATAACATCTCCAAACATAAAAACACTAAGTTATAATGGAAAAGTTTAGATATATAGACCAATCTCTAGACCTCTCTGTACACAAACCTCATTATGCTAGACAAGTCAACTTAAGAGTAACATTTTGATATATATAATGATATAAAAATATTTTATTCAAGATGTACATGTATTATAGGTCTTGAAAAAATATTCATTAAATTGGATTCATCCCTAATCTATGATGACACATCCCCAATCAACTTCTTACTTTTACCTAGTTTTCTCACTATCTACACCATTAGATCTGTTAGTGATAGGTTAAATTTTATGACCAGTTTAACATACCTAAAGGATCTAAATTGATTATAAATCACCAAGTACATAAAATAAAATTTTTAATATTTTTATCCTCCATCCATTTATCAACTTTAACATGGTCAACTTTGTCTACTAAAACAAATTTCAAAGAAACAAGGCCTTTTCTATAGGGTCCACTAACTCAATTGTCAAACCAGTTATACATGGAGGTGCCTAAGAGAGTTTAATATATTATTTAATAACTTATATATTTATTTGAGACCATTTTTTTCTGTTTCAAATAATATTTTTCATATTGGGTCATTATTAGGGTTATTTTAGGGTTTAAACCATCTTCTAGTCTTGATCATTCATAAAGCATAGTCCATAATTATAGAAAATAATGCTTGAAAATTTTATCTAGGATCATTATATATCTACCATAAATATATTATTTCCTCATGCATATTCTTCACGTGCCAACAAACACTTGAAACATCTTCTCAGGTAGACAACTCTTCATTTTGTGCACTCGAGAGACCTTAAAAATTATTATCATGATTTTTATTTCAAAATTTCACCTTATAATTATTAAAAACAATTGGGAAAACCTATAAAACCACTAAAAAGTATCACATTATCATTATTATCTTGAACTCTGGATCTCATACCTCATTTGGCCACCATCTCTCTCTTTGATCTCTAGACCTTGACCTACAAGCTACATTAGTCCTTGAAACTATCCTTATATCCACTGTCTAAGATGTCAAAACATAATCTAAATGTCGTAAAACATCTTACCATTATCAAAAACTTCCATAAATTCTTCATATGCCTTGACAATACCTCATGATACCTCATTAGGTCAAGTAGGGTCTAGAACTAGTCTAGTTGCATGTTAGGTTTGTAGGACCTACCCTTGTAGGCTCACTCTAAGACTCTAATGAGTGATCTAATTCCTTTTATTCATGATAAAACAACCTCAAAAAAAATATTATTCATTTTTCACTTATATCACTAAGTCATCATACTTATACCTTATTAGAAGGTCTCTACATGTCATGATTAGTCTTAGGCTCCTCGAGCATTTGACCTTCATGCCTCTTTTCATGTTCTAACACCTCACTATCATGCTCATCATCTCAATATCATTTAATACAATCACTCTCATGTTTTAACAATGTTAAACATCTTTATATAACCTACTCTCATCATGTAACCAAGCGTATTCCTTTACACAAGGTCTCTTCATACAATAACTAAGTTTCACAAGCCACTTTATCCTTAAAGATACTTGATATCAAACTTATATAACATTTATAAGCTTTATAACATCCAACTCACTATTCCATCATGCCTCTTTATGAACAATACTAGGCATCCTATGCTCATACCTTCTCAATACACCATAAGGCTCAAACACTTGACAACTTACCTTGATTATCCTTCACTAGAGACACACTAATCTTGACACCAGCCTTCCAAAAACAAAGTCAACATTGAGAAAAAACCTTGACCATTGATAATATTTTACAACCTCATGTTGATTCCTCAACTATCCTTGCTTACCTGGACATCAACCTTCACTCATGCATACCTCAAATACCAGTCACCATGCATATTTACTAGATGCATAAAGACATCAATGAAAACACACTTGACATTAATGAAATTAGATTGACATCATTAATAACATTATGGAAATAAAATAAGATTCCCCTAATATAGGCATGGCCACTAGGTATAAGGAAGTCCAACATATTGAGACCCATGTACAATATGTATGTCTTGCATCACACTCATACAACTTGTGAAATATGTATGTGTATGAAAAATAATATGATCTCTAAAAAAAAATTGATAAATAACATATCTAAAGAAGTAAACTAGTAACACATGTCATGTTTAAGTCCTAATTTTTTTAAGTTTTGAGATTATTTTGAACATTTTTATATTCTTGACATATTTGAATGATTATTTAGTTAGAAATATTTGATTTTGTTTTTGTATTTTTTACATATATTTTTTTTAAAATTATATTTTACATATTTGATATGTCAAAATATAAAATAATCTAGCCAATAATCCCATGAATGGGAGAACTATAATGTATGTTTGTATTATAGAATGATAGGGTGATTTATATTAACAAAAATGCTACATTTAGATGAATCTAAATCTGAAAAGGAATTAGGTGATTTTTAATGTAACTACCCTTATTATAATCAAATAATCATGTGTATTATGTATAAATATAAAGGTCACAAGAGTTGGTAGACTTTATTTTATATTAGGATAAGGTCTCACTACATGTGTTCATTGCGTAACATGCAAAATATCTAAGGTACTACCTTGGGATGTACTATAGAAAATGAATATCTCTTTTACATTTAAATAACTCTCTGTTGTGAATCTTTCTATCTAAGAGAGTTTATTGCTCTCCTCTGAGATGACTATATATAAATATCCTACATAGTTGAAACAACTAAATATATAATATTATAATATATTATTAAATAGGTGTAATAACCAACTATAGTGGTGGTGGGGGAGGTGGAGGAGATACCAATAACTATAAAGTATACTCATATCAAATACCTAAAACTTTAACCACTTGATTAGAAATTATATATTTGAGACATCATTACATTGTGGATATCACTACTTGGATCTTCTATATCTAAGGGTGTCTTAATAACATGTTAAATACCTATGCATGATGATAATAACAATGGAGTAATAATTTTCATTGAACCAACATAATTATGAATCATTGTGTTTCTAAGAGTTTTATGTGTATATGCATCGAATGTGTTAACTACATTTGATGTATCTTGTAAATCCTTCCCTGTGTACCCAGTAGTGCAAAACATGTCTTTATTCATACATTTTTTCTTGACCCATTTTCAATCATGAATCTATGTATAGTAAAAGTAAATAATAAACTTATAATTAGTTGATCAGCATGATGGGAATAAAAATTGTGTTCCATATTACTTGCCACTTATAACTAAATTTTGATAGTGAATCTTTGGATCTATATTCTTAGAGATAATCACACTTGTATTGGTTACTTATGAATCTTTGTGGTTGATATCATTGATTCTTTTTTGATTTATATGAAGTATGTATCACATGTTCATATCTTTGATATGAATTGTGAACATTTTCTTTTGGTACCTATGTATGTGTAGTGTGACATGTAACTTTTATCTTAGAGCATAGTGTCCTTCATGCTTTTTATAATTCTTTAGAACGTTACTAAACTACCCTATAAATTGAAATATAAATGTATTATCCTTATTCACTATTGCATTCATTTTTTATATCCATGGCTATCCCAAAATTACATTTCTTTGTGGAATAGTATTGTCATTATTTTTATAACACATCCTAATTTATTCAAAAAATTAGGGAACCTTTGTTTGCTCTAGAGTTTGGTATTCTAATTCTTAGTCAAGTCTATTCTTATTTTATTTACTTCTTTAACTAGGATATTCCTTAAATATATATAGTCTTAATTTTATGCTTGTTTTACTCATTAGGCCAAGTCTAAGTTTTTAGATGTCTATAAATTTAGCCTAAGATATTGTATTTAAAGCCTCTTTGGCATAAATGATTGAATTTTAACAAATTTTATAAGTCCTAATATATTCTTAATCATGTTTTAACCCAAGTTAAGGTTCCATTTTTTAGTCCTTTCCACCTCAAGTTTATGTAAATTGTCTAACCATTGCAAGATTTTTGTGTTTTTCTTCAAGTAGGTTGGCACAATATTATGTGACTTTGGTTTACTTGACTAAACATTGTCATTTAATTAAATTTTAAAACTCAATATCTTATTAAACTACAAAGTTGAATTAGATCTAAGATTTTTTTTGAAAATAACCCTTTCATCATTATTTGGGTCTCTTTTGCCTTTTTAAATTGATATAATTGAGTGTTTTCAAGATTTTTCATGATATTTTCCATGGAAATCATGTTTATTTCTATTCTTGATCAAGGTGAGATCGCTAAGTGTATTTTAAATCTCATTTTTTATAACTTGTTCACTTTTGAATAGTGGATTGGTTTTGGTTTTTGTCTAAGACAAAGCACTACCTTTCATGCACAAGCTTGTTTCCTCTTCCCTTTTCCTTGATTTTTTATTTAGCCTCTTTTTTATCAAAATTTAAATTTGAAATAAAATGGATACATGTTTTCCCCATGATATAACATTTCTCCTAACTTTCTAGTGAATCCTTGTGCAAATGGGATCATGCCACTTATCATTTCCTCACTCCCCCAGGTATTTTTACCTTGTTCCTTTTATTCAGGTCTTTTGGGTGAGTAAGTTCATGCAACATGACACAATATAATTTTAATTCTTCCTCAACCCCCCTTAGTTTATTCACCTAACCATAAAAATCATAAGAAAAAAATATATTGACAAGTGACATGATCCTAGTTACTCACCCCATAGTGCCCTTTAGATCTGGCCTGATCCTTAGACCTTATAGATATTCATGATCACACCACATGGTGTGATGCCACTTTGTCTTAACCTCAACCAATTTTATTTCTTTAAAATACCCTAGACCCCATAAATACATGAGATCATGCCATGTGGCTTGATCCCATTTCTTTGGGCCCCAAGGTATTCTATATATTCCCATTATTATTTGAGCCCCCTAGATGCCTAAGATTATGCCATGTGGCATGATCCCATTCAATTGATCTTCCCATGGTGGTTAGAGTGTTTAAAATCCTTTTGAGTGAACATGATTTGTATAAGTTTCAATATCTTATCTCACCTAGAGTGTGTAAGTAATTAATATAAGTAAGCACCAATTTAGACTTAGATGAGTGAACAGATACCACATGGTATGGACTACTAGTTGGACAACATGCTGGCACACATATTAGAATTTTATGAGCATAAATATAATGGATGTTTTTCTCATCAAATTTTTCAATCCTAATATTATTCTCAATATTTATCAAATTTATAAATTATTTCAAGGTCTCATTTTGATCTTTTTCTTAATTGTGGTTTGCCCTATCCTTTGAGCATTTTTGAATTCATGAGCTAACCCTTTAGACAAATTTATTTTATAAAATTAGTTATTTTTCTCATATACATTAATATATTAGTCTTAAATGGTTTATCCACCCACTTTTTTGATCTAACATTCCTTATTTTGATTATACAATGGCTAATTATTTATTCTCTTCTATATTTATCATGACCAATTTTCTTTGAAGTGAGCTGAATTGCCTACATTTTCATTGAAAGGGTTTTAATTAATCATATGTTAAGTTAAAAAAATCATTAGGAAAAATCCACTTTTCAATTTTTAAATTTTTAAGGCTTTGCCTTAGTCATTTTGGGTTAAAAATGCAAATGTGGACTCTAAAAACTAGTTGTAATATTCAAATGCTAATGATCAAACTTTTTCCACATGACTAGATTCAACCAAGAACCACCACATGTCAACATATTAGAGATATTATACTATATAATACATTGAAAAAATCACCAGGCCTTCAATCTTCTAGGTACCCGTGATCATGCCATGTGTCACAATATTGAGGTTTTGGGCCTTTAGGATGATTGAGATGAATCAAGAAAGTAGGGAACCTTCTAGGTGAACAGGATGATTCCATAGGAATAATCCCACTTATCCACACCTATGGATAAAATAAGAGTATTACACTAGGTTTTGGGCTAGGTAATTCCCCTGGATGATTCTATATATCATGATCTCATAGTTCCAAGATAATCAAAACATGAAACAAGGGATGAATACCTATATAACTTTGAGTAAATAAGATCTTGCCACCTATAAAGATCCTTTTTCATCATAATAGTTGAGAATTCAAGGTGGTTTAGACAATCATCATCATACCATTTAATGGAAAATTAACATGTATCATGACCTTAACATATTAAGGGCATGTTAGATATTCCTCAGTAGCTAGAGTGTATGCATGGAACAATCTTCCTAAGTAAGATACATGGGCATCCAAAAATAAGATTTAGGCCTAAAATTGATGCCTATATTACTCATTTTATTCATCAAAACCATAAAAACCTATAAATTTCACTTAAAAATATATAATATTGAATTATTTTGTCTTCTAATGACTAAAGAGACCAGGGGATGTAGGTTCCTAGGTATATTAAATATTGGCATTAACTAGAAGATTTAGCATGGGAATTGGGATTAAACTAGAGTATAAATGACAAGGGGTCATCTTAGTGGGAATGTTCATCACCAAGCAAAGTGTTGATAACTAGATGGATTGAGGAGACCTTTAGTGATTCCAACAACCCAAAAATTTAGATTTGAAGGTCAATTGCTAGGGCTTGGATCTTGATTTTATTATGATTATAGTGGCTCAATATAAATGTGAGTAGAGAGGGATATGTATCATTAAATGACTCCAACCACCATTTAGGGGATTGTATTATCGACAATATGAAATAATCGGCCTACATATGGCTAGTTCTCTATTGACATGAAGGCTGGTCAATTTAGAATTAGAGATAGATTAGAGTACTTGTCCATTTTTATTCTCTTCTAATTTCTTGCTTTATTAATTTGAATTTTCCTTTAAACATGAATTGAGGCTATTTGAAGGCATTTTTTATAGTTCCCCTAAACATTGATTAATGCTAGTATTGTATTTCATGAATGATTTGTTATATGAAATCTCTATGATTGATATTCATTTCCTACACATTTCCATGGTTGTTTTATTTCCCTATTTTATGTACCTTATTGGTCCTCAGACTCTTACATAGTTATTTTCTATTTTTGCCATGCTAGCCAAATAGAGACTAGTTTCTCAATAGATTTGTCTATTCAATATAACCGAAAAATCCCTCATTAGAAAGTGAGTTCATATTTACTTTCTCCCTACCCTCTCTCTCTTTCCATTTATTATATCAATGTTAGATTATATTTAGTTTAGTCTAAATTATAGTCAGTTTTTTTAGATTTATCTAGAATACATGTTCATCATTTCATCTATATTTTATGCATTATTTAAATCAATATATTATAGATAGGTGCCAACCAACAGTGATTTAATTTCCAAATATGAACTAATTATTTCTTTTGAACACTAGATGGTCCAAAATCTCTTTCCTAAGTCTCAAAAATGTACTCTAAATAGTCACATTATATGAATAATGTATGTCAACCAAGGTATCTGGTATGCCATAACCTAGTAGATAGAGACCTTAGGAATTTTTTTCATACATTTATTTCTTATAGGAGTGGTGAAAGGAAATAAAAATGGTGAATCCTCACTTGTTGAGCATTTAATCTCCCTCTTTTCCCATAGAGTTGGTGTGTTTGTGCCAAAATGACTGCCAATAAGTTATTTGGAAAATCAATAATATATTGATTGTCTTGAGTGCCAAAGTGATTGGTAAAGTAATATATCCCACATTATACTCATTTTTATACTAAAAATGTCTCTCATTTTATCCCATACTCTTAATAAAATCTATTTTTCATGTATTATGTTGTATATTATCTATAATAATTCTTTTTATCTATTTTTTTGTTAACAATAGTTTGAATGACCATTGGTTCCTTCACAAGAATGTTATTTGATGTCTTAGTCTTTGAAGGGAGAGATGTAAGATGAATAAGTGGATTTTTTTATCTTGTTGTCCAAGTTCATAAATGTAATAACCTATTTATCTACAAGTTTTGTAATATTTTCTTTTAATACATAACAATCATATCTTTGTTGATTAATACCGTGATAAGTGCAAAATGGTTTGAATTTTACTTTCTAAATATAATGAGGAGGAGGATAGCAATTAGGATGGAGAGTTATTAACTTCTTGTCTAATAATGTGCATAGAATATTATATGGTTGATATCTAAAATGATCAAACTTAAGTATTTTCCTCCTATTGAAAGTATATTTATTCATGTTAGATGGATATTTGTAATTTTATTCTTTCCCTTTATTAAATAATTTAACCTTCTCTTCCTAGATTATAATTATTTTTACTGATTCATCCTTATTATGAGAGATTGAAATTATAATTTTTTCCTTGGTAGAGGATAATTTTGATTCTACCATCTTATTGGTAGCTTCCTTATTGGGTGATGATGGTCCCGATGTTTTTACATTAGTAACCTTATATTTGAAATAATTAATATCACATGCATATTTGAACACATCCATGTATAAATTCTCACAATAACTATAAATATTATTGATGTCTCTTTATTTTAGTGAGATATAATTAATTTATTTTTTAAATATGGGGGTTTTATGTTAAATAATATAAATTAGTAATAAATCATAAAATATAATCTTCAATCAGGTCATCATGGCCCCAATATAAACCTTATATACACTCCAATGTGAATTTAGATACTATGTGTTTGTGATAATATGATAGGAGAACATCATATAATCTCCTTAAAGTAGGTAAATAGCCACTAAGTAGATTATAAAAATAGTTTGGGTCATCTCTTGTTAGGATTATATGAAAATATTTTAGTAGGATACATCCATCATCAACCCATTCTCCAAAATAAAGTGTACATTGAGTTAAATTAATAAAAAAAAATCTCTGTGACCATCAAGAAATGGGAATATAGGCATAAAAAAATCCTTTGGATATAGATATTCACATATATCTCATATAAGGGGTTTTCATAAAATAACATTATCTTTAATATTAGAACAATATGATCTTGATTACAAAGTGAGATTGAGTAATTATCTTTGAAGGTCACCAATAACATGCACCATAGACATAATATGACATGTAGGGATATTAGTGGTTTATAAGGCTCACTCAAGGGTTGTAATTGACTATTTATTCACAAAATTATTATAATGGATTCATGACTAATATAATTTCATTATGATACAAAATTAGTGCATACCTTATAATCATTACATATCATGGTATTATTATCACATTGAGTTTGTATAAAAGTAAGACATCACATTGTATATCATTGGATTATTTTATCTTAAGACTGGAGTGAGAGACATCAAAATTGATGTTATCATGATAATTTCATTATATGGATATATTATAACTTACTTGAGAATCCTTTAATAATTTTAAGTTATCATCACTTTGTGAATCTAAAGTAATCATACCACATTTTTTTGTATAGAAGATAGTAACATCGCATTCATTTTCATAATTTGGTGTTTTAAGAGAAGGTGAATAAGTATTGAGATATGTTAAAAAATTATTTATCCTTTTTGAGGGAGTATAAATTTTCTTTGAATATTTTTTATCATTAGTCATTCTAAATGAGAATGGGGAATATCATATGCATTTACATCATCTACCTTTTATAGAGAAATAGAGGGAATAACACCCTTATTTATATTATTTTAAATATATATGTAAGGATTTAAGGTTTCTAATAATATTTTTGATTGAAAATAATGTTTTTTTCACTCTAAAACTGAAACTACGTATCAACAAAACTATCCCAAAATTACTAGTTGTCAAATTAGATGTGTTGTGAGTGAAATTATTGATCAAAAAGTGTACTAAATATATTTAAAATTAAAAATATATTATTTTTGGTATAAATTATTATATACCTAAAATAATATTATAGATAAAACATATAAAAATATTCTCAATTCTGATTAATGCACCGAAGTTCTATGGTGCACAACTTTATTAAATAAATAAAGCTAACGATTTAATTAAAAGGAAACATGCAATAAAATTAAAGTCTAAAAGTAAAAATATAATAAATGAATTATATGAAAATAATTTAACTTAAAATATATTAAATAAATTAAAAATATACTAAATAAAATAATTTTAACCTACTATAAGTATTTGGACATCATGCAAGAAGCCTCTTTAACATAAAAGTCAAACATGCAACTAAAAAGACATCCTTGTCAACTTAGGCATCCCAACTAAGATAATTATAGAAAATAAACTTAAATTAAATTTATTTTAAGTTATATATTATATAAATTCCACACCACCTCTTTTTTAATGAGTGGATAATGTTTTATACTCAACCAAGTACTCAAATAGTGAATTAAAGTGAACTGGAAGTTCTAGCTATTTTTAGGAAATCATTGAAAACCATATAAAAGTGACTAAAAAAATAATTAAATTTACAATATAAACATATAAAATAAAAATATAATAATTATAAAAATATAACTCAAGTACTATCATTGGCATCATAGTCAACATTTCCCCCTTTAATATAAAGTGATGAGATTCATATCATCTCGTTGATTGTTCCATGAATCTTATTTAAAAATATCAATCATATTCCTTGTGTAAAATATTATCTAAGGGTTGTATAATCATATTAAATATATAAAAATTTAAATATATCCTATTTATTTAAATTCCAATATACCAACCCACTTCTTAATGTGAAGCAATAACCTAAAGTTGGCTTCCTGTCATCAAGAGATCCTCTCCAATACGAATCTATATATACAATGAGACATAAATAAATTTTTTGTTCTAAATTAATACCATTATTTTATTTTAATTTTAAATATATTAAAATTATCTTTACTTCTTTAAAATTCTTGAGTTATGGTTTTCTCATAAATATAGAAATTAGTCTAGCTTTCAGCTTTCCAAATGTGCCATCACTTTTAGCCTTGGTATTATAGACATACTTTGTACCAACAACATATTTATTAAATTTAGGGTGAAATAAATTAAATTTATAATTATTTTAAATTTAATTCATCTCTAATTTCATATCATCAACCCATTCTTTCTTTTTACTAGCTTTTGCATAACTTATAGGTTCACTAGTTACATATGATAATGCAAACATAGTATTTTCATCGTAAGCATAATAAAATAGCTTATATTATTAATTATATATAATTTTTATCCTCATATAATAATTATTTTCTAAAATATTATTGGGTGAATGAGTATTTAGTAAATACTTTTTATTTTTGGGTGTTGATGTAGATGGATGACTAGTCTCTTACAAAGAGATATTATTATTTCTTGTAAAAATAGAAACATGTGTAGGAATTTTTAAGCCATAAAAATAAAATTAAAAAGGATTATATTGATGTGAGTCTTATGAAAACCTCATAAAATTTAAATGAGGTAGTCTCTAACATTTTTTGATCTCTATGGAATAGGGTTCCACTTTGGGACATGAGTTGTAGGTATGCAGTTAATACAACCAAGTGATGGAATAGTAGGTTGAGCCTATGGGTTGTTTAACAAATTTTTGTGTATGTATGTGTGGAATATAATAAAAAATGTAATCACTGGGTGATTTGGATGGGTGGATAATTAATATATGGTGGGTATATCCTAAAGAAACTCAAAAAGGAAAGAAGGGTAACTCAAAAATGAAGGTTTTGTGTTTTTGAAAGATAACTTGTAAGGTTGTTTCTTTGGTGGACACGTATCTCCACAACTAGTGTTTGATGTTTAAATAATTTTCACACTCATTAAAAATCACAATTAGTATTACGGTATAACAAAAATAGGCTGCCTAATGATCTCAACTATAGGTTAATCTTCCTAGGGATGCTATTGTACACCTTTGTATAAGAGATTATAGTTTAGACCAAGAAGCTATCTAGGGTAGATATTTCTCACACCTAGAATAATATATCATAAGAGATACATATACACACCTTAGATTATCAATTCAATTTTTTCCAATTACTTAAATCAATGAACCTATCAATCCTCAATTTTTATTGCACATTTAGGATTACTATTCATTAATAAAATAATCAAATTCATCCATAGAATTAACACACTTCAAAAATTATTTAATTAATATAGAAAAAAATAATTGAAATTAATGAACAAAGAGAGGGAAGAATAAATAACAAATACAATTTCATGACAATCAATTTCTTAATCTCTTCTTATATATTCATCCAAAACTTTAACCTCTTTGAAAATAAGGTTCTACATGTATATAAAGAACTTGGGGAAGGGATTGCCTCATCCTCCAAGTTTAGAAAACTTTGATTTCATCTTAAATTACTAGATCATAAGTCCTAATTACATCTTATAAATTATAGATAATTTAAACATTCAATGTGTACATTATAGAAAAAATGATTTAGTTAATTAAAATAAGGATGAAACTATGAATTAACTATTTGCTTATAACTGTTACATGCAAAATTGTAAAAAAATAACCTTTTATCTTTAGGCTAAATAGGATTTCACTTAATATTCCTCAAAACTATTACTCGAAATATAGTTGTGCTTGTGTTTGAGGATGTTGTGTCTGTAGTTATTCTTGATGATGCACTCAATGGTTGAATTGGAATTACAATCATAACTAAGCTATGAGGTGGCATTGTTCTAGTTTTTTAACTAGAAGGGGTTGTAGCCAATAGTATTGTTGTTATGAGCATTGTAGGTGTGGTTTGAGGAGTAGAACTAGTAGGTGGCACTAATGTTGATTTCTTATTTGCTTATAAATCTTGGTAATATTTGTATGCCTTATCATGATGATTATGAATAATGTTCATGTCAATAATATGGGGTCTTATCACCCTACCAGTTTGTTCCATCAGTCTTGTATGTTCCATCTTGGTGGCTTGAAAACCAACCTAGAAATATTCTACCTCTGTTGCCTTTCTCCTAATTGTGCTTAATTTGGCATCAATTTCGTCCAAGATCAATCTTTTTAAACTCTATTTAAAACCATATTAAATTTTATGAATCATCTGATTAAAATTAGCTTGAGCTACTAGCTTCCCTCTATTATCATGGACTCTAGTCAATTCAAGATTAGTCAAAATTTGCTATGTTTTCTTTTCTTATTTGGCCAACTTATTTACTAGAGCTTTAAAAGATGATACCCAATTTCCACCCTCTTATGTTTTAATGAGAGATAAATTTAATGCATTAGATATCTCTAGAGTGGTCATTATCTCTGGGTGGTTGAATGACTTATTTAGGGTGTACAATACCAAAAAAATAAATTTATTCTAATCTTTTGTAAGAAGCTTAAAAAAATTGGTTATTAAATTTACATGTGGAGACATATTGACTCTTAAAGAATGAATTGAATCCAAAATTTCATACACACTGAGTACCACATTTTACACATCATGTTCTATATTATGGGTAACTCATATCACCTATTGTTAATCCTCAAGAGATTCCAACTCTTCTTATAGATCTTGTTTATACAACTCTATTCACTCATGTATAGCCATAACTACCTTAGTATGGGTCTTCATATAGTACACTTGATGTCTTCAATGTATGGGGATTGACCCTTGTTCCTATTCTACCTCTTTAAAAGAGAATAAACTTCTTCCCTTTCCTCTAAAATCAAACCCTTGCTAGAATTATCTTAAATCTTTATCTTTCTAACCCTCTCGACTGATGTTGTACCCTTATCAAAAAGTGAGATTACCATGGGAAGCTTAAAAATATTTAGATTGGGACTCTTAGAGGCCTAATATCCTAAATCCTTAGCCTAGTCTAGAAGAGTGACATTTAAATGATCTAAGGAATGCGATTCTACTTATGCATGTTCTTCAAGTTCATGTTCATGTTTAGTAGAGGGTTTGGGTATTAAGGGCCAAATTATTTTAGGCTAGTCTATGTTTCTAAATTATGTAATTGGGTACATGACGTAGAATAGTTACTTTCTTGGATCCCTCTTGGTTGTCACTACTATTGTGGTTGAAACTGGTGTTGAAAAAGGTAGATGTGAAACCAATTGGGTAGAGGAAGAAATAATTTGGGTGATGGGTTGGTCGATGGTTAGAATGGAAAGAACCATGGTTGAAGGGATGCAAATTAAAGGAATAGTAATTATGGTAGTGGAGGTTGAAGAAGGTGAAGTGGAAATAGGTAGAGTAATAGTTGGTGCATGAAAAATAGACTGACAAAAAGATCTTACATAGTAATGAAGGTGGAAATAATTGTAGTAGGGGTCATTATCATATTCCATATATATAGGGGGTATATTAGACTCTAGAGAGTTGACCCAGTAAAAATAGTTGGTAATGAAATTAAAGTCAAAAAGGCCTAAGGGGGTTATGAAAAGAGGAACCTTACCAGATGAATCATTGGTGAGAGGTGCCTTTTATTTATTTATATTAAAAGATTAAGACCTTGGATTGTTATAATTTCTCCTCATCCACCTTTGATATTGACTAGACTTCTAACAAATATTATACCTCCTTGAGTGCTTCCATGGATGGGGTATAAGGTCTATCCCCTTTAGTTTCCTTTGATAACATTGTGTTGTTTTCTTGGATTTTGGAGTAGTCACTTGTTGGGGAAGATGAGGGGTAGTGATGCTTGATGTTAGGGATATTGAAGCCATCATTTCTTCTTCCTCAAAATAATCTAAGAAAATTATCACCATATGTTCCCTTATTTTATTATCCTTTCCTTGAGTCAGCTCCTCTAATAGCTCTTGCTTAACCTTCCTCAATTTAATAGTTGATGCTTGAACTGAAAGAGACTGTTCCTCTTCCTCTTATGAATGGGCATGTATTTCTTCCTCCTATTTATATTATTCATTTCCTTTAACAAGTGATGATTTAAATATGAACTATTATTTCTCATATTTTTGGTCTTGAGCCATGAGTGGACCTTGGGGATCTTGGCCCTAGTCTATTGATTATTGATATGGCCTACCACTCTAGAAGTTAGATAAGCTCCATCTTCTTAATAGTGGGATCTAAAAATTTTCTTGGTTAAGTGTGAGAGATGGTTCAAATTATATTAAACTCAATATTTATTAATTCGAGCACATTGTCACTACTCTTTATTTCACTTCCTCATCATCTTTAGCATTTAAAAATAAGAAGTCATGATTAAATGGTTTGTGTTTATATGCTAAGCCATGGGTGTGGATATTATATTGGAATTTTCCATAGGGGTCCCAATCCCTATTAGGGAGCATGTCTAATGCATATGTTCTCATCACATTTATAGCTTCCTTGAATTACCTTTTTATGGTGTACTATCTCCCCCCAATAGTAATATGGGAGCCATGGAAGGTAGATTTCTTATTCTTTGTTAGCTCCTCATCTATACCATTCCATATCTAGAAGGCAATTTATTATTTAGCTACCTTATCAAAAACAAACTTAGGAAGATTAATAGGACCCACCTTATAGACAAAAACCATGATGGAAGTGTAGTTAGGGTAGAGTCACTATTTCATGACATTGGCAAGTGTTTTGGTAATACTTGGTGAAATCCTAGCTAGAGGCTGACCATGAATGGCCATCTAGACCTGAGCATAGAGTTCCTCTAAATTTTTTGTGATGTTCCTAACATATGATTATATGTGAATGAAAGGGTAATAGTCACATATTCAATTCTTGATAACATTTAGGTTGGGACTCTATATAACTCCATTATGCCTATACACCATTCCCATAACTACATTCAATAGGTAATATATCATATAAAAGATTCCCCCATATGGCCTCCTATCTTTGTGTAGAATTTATTCCTATAAGTAGGTGATAATTACTTCCCCCAATGCATAGGTGCACTCTAAAGTATTGAGCAGGTCTAGTAGGGGAACCAGTATAGATATAAGTAGTGGATGCTCATGGGGCCAAATAGTTGGTTTAATAATTCCATATCTATGTGAATCACCATCCTGAATTAGGTGATAAGGAAAATATTATTAGCATGTTCCTTTATAGTGGAAATATCACTTGGGAGAAGCCATCTTTCTAGTTATCTATCCACATTATTGGCCTTATTCTACGTGAATATAATATTAAAAATAAATGTAACATTTGGGATAGAGAGACTCAAATACCTGATGAATGTCTTGTTGACGTAGTGGATTACACTCAGGGCAAGGAGGTTGAGCTCCTACCTTCCACACGCAACAAAGGAAACTCCCCTCTCACTTGTGGGACTGATGAAGCTGGAGGGGAGAGTCTCTAGATAAGGGCTAGCTCCCTCTGATGTATCATTTAGGGCCTGGTTTCTCCTAATGCTAACAAAAAAATGTAAAAAGTGGGGGTGAAAAGAGAGAAAGAGATGATAAAAATAGAACCTAAGAATATGAAAAGAAATGGTGATACACTAGAAAAGGTGACCCACCTAGCCTGCACATACACTATTCACCAAAAAGGAGCACCTATAAACTTCATCTGAAGTGAGAAAACCTTCTACATCAGTGGGTCATGGGTCCATGGAGATACAGGGAAGAAATAACTACTAGAGGCATTCTAAGACACACTACAGTAGCCTATCCACTTCACCTATACTCCTCTAGGGACACTTTTGATAGACCTGTAAAAGTAAACTCAAAAATACACTAGACATGCTGAAATCATTCTGCAAAAGCATTAAGAAAATGAATTAACACAAAATCAAGGCATAGACACATACTAAAGATGCAAAACTCAAAATGGAGGTAAAAATGCTAAGTTATAATTCAAGGTAAAATTTTGGTAGAGCTCTACCTTACAATCCTAAGAGATTTTTGGGTAGAGTTTTGCCTTAAGGCTGAGAGTGGATCCCTTCTCAAAAGAGAAGTTTACAATATATAGAAAGAGGAAGAGAAACATGGCACTTCCTAGGAAATATTTTGTTGCTCATTTCTACCAGTGGCCCATGTGTGTTCTGAACCTTGGGAAGAGGAAACCACTGTTATTGATGTCATTATTTAGAAAAGGCCTACTAAAACCATGTTGTATAATCACCAAAATTGACTTTGGCATTCAAACATTAATGCAAGAACATGGCCACACCTCTTTTCTACAAATATACTACAGTTTGTCCCCTCATCAATGCCAACTATAGAAAAATAGGTTGCGCTACTCATCTGCAATAACTCACCTTCCCTTTGCCACTTGGACGCTTTGTCTTTTCTACTCCTTGTCTTCTTCCTACTCTTTCAGCCCTCGGGGGCGATCTTCTGGTAGGTCACTATGTTCTTTGGGCTCTTTCCATGATTGGCACTCAAACAGTTCAAAAACAAATAGATATTTCATTATGTTAAATTTGATGTTTGCGTGGCCATCACCCAATGGCTAGTTCACTTGCTTAAATTTGATGACTTTCTAGACGTCACCGTCCTCAGCAAAAGTCATCAGGTCTTTCCTATGGCCTTTTCTGCTTTAGGCTTTTTTCCTACGAACAAAAGTCTAGAAGAATTGGCTGCTCTTTGACTTTTATGTGGGATCTTTGACTTTTTATGCACCTTCAGCCATTTGAAAATCCTTTCCCTGAATTCCTTCAGGCCTTTTGTCTGAAGGAATTCCTTCGAATAAAAAGTCTGAAGAAATTTAGATCCTTGAGTCTTCTTGCATCCCTTAAATCTCTTTGACTCCCTTTGAAATGTTCTCTACCCTTCACAAGGGATTTTGGACCTTGAACTACCCTTCGGCTATAGGGCACACCCTTGAACCAAGCCATTGAACCAAAATTGGTTCAACAGTTCAATTAGTTCAACGGTTCAACCACTATGCGCTGAGCCCATTGAACCAAGCCTTTGAACCGATTCGTTGAACCTCCTTGCTAAACCATCTATTAAACTGAAGAAATTGAACCAAAGCATTGAAATTAAGCATTAAACCAAATGATTGAACTAGTTCAACGGTTCAATGCTGCGTGCTGATGCCAAGTGAACCAAGCCTTTGAACTTGCCGATGAACTAAATGATTGAACTAATTCATTGAAATGGTTTAATGGTTCAATGAATCACATAGAGCCCATTGAAATTTGGCATTGAACTATCTAATTGAACTAGAATCTACTTGAACTAATGCCACTAAATTGACTGAGTGAACCAAGGCTTATGAACCTTGTGTTGAACTTGAACCGATTGAACCGAGTGTTGAACTTAACCACTTGAACTTGTGGTCGAACCAAGTGTCGATTGAACCAAGCATTAAACCAAAGCATTGAACTAGTTCAATGGTTCAACCATGCCAACTTTCTTCATGATTTTATTTAGACAAGAGCTTGAAGAAGCCTTGTAAAACTTGAAACTCTCTAAACTGATCCTTCATGCACCAAAAGACTAACCTGCTGAATCTATAGAAATCAAAACCTGTAGAGTCCATATAAATCCAAAACCTATAGAGTCCATATATTTATACTTGTAGAGTCTATATAAATTCTAAAGAGTCTGTAGAAATGAACAGATTCATGCAAAATCAGAAAATGAAATGGCCTAGAATAGCAGGGACAGAAGGGGACCGATTTTTGGCCTGTTGGGCAAAAAATGGTCAACATGTCTTTTTATAGATGTACATGATGACTATGTTAATATAAATGTAATTTAGGTAACTATCATCTAGAATTCTACCTTTAAAAAATAGGCCTCATAAGAATTCTATACATGGCTTGTCCTGTGACTTAGTAGTTACGTAGTTAAGGGTTTATCGCTTGAATGGGAATAATTATTTTAAAAGTAGTTTCTCCTTAACTGATATGTCTTCTTCCAAAGTAAACTAATCCATGCTATCTATGACCTCCCATAAGGTTAGGTAATTAGGATAGAGGCCATCAAACACAATTACATAAAAATTTGTGTCTAAATACTCAGTAGAGTCTTTGATGGAAAACTTGAAGGGTGTTGAGGTTCTCTTGTATGATCTAGATGAAGATTCCATGTATTTTTTTATGGATATTGGTATTCTTAGAGATTTTTAAAATGGTAGGCATTAAACTAAATTATGTGATGTATAATTCGCCTTGGCCACAACTAGGGATTTTGAGATTTTAGAAGGCTTAAATTTACATGATTTATTGCAAATTGAATGAGATGAACTTTATTTGGGATCAATGTTATAAATTTATACAATCATTTATAGTTTTTGTGCTATTAATTTCCAACATCTATGAGTTCATCACCTTGATTTAATTCAAAATGGACCACCTAGTCCTAATGTGCATGCTACATAGGATCTTTGATCATTCGAGGTACCATGGTTTTTTCTTTTCATTTATGAATTTTTTCATTATATGGTTTATTATTGGGAATAAAACTTTGCCTTAGGGCCTAAATACCTAAAAAATCTAAATGTTCTTCAAATAATTTCATTCTAAAATAATTTGTTTGAAAGTTGTAGAAGGAATAGTTATCAAAGACTAAGTACCCTTCAAAAAGATTGTGGTTTGGGTAGAAGTTATCATAGAGAAAGTTCCCAAAGTAAAGCTTCCAAATTAAATTACATAAAACAAAACTTCTAAGGATAAATTTCTCAAAGATAAACCTTCTAAAGTAAGGCTTTTGATGTGAAATTTGCCGAAGAGAAACTTCCTTAAGAAAATATTTTGAAATGAAAGTTGTTGATTGGAAAGTTTATAAAGAAAAATCTTTGAAGTAAAATTTTTTGAAGAGAAACTTTGTGAAGAAAACCTTCTGAAGACCAAATTAATTGAATGAAAACCTTCCCAAGAGAATTTGTTGACTAGGAGAAAATTTATGAATGAAAGTTTCCAAAGTAGAAATTAAAAAGAAAAAGTTTATAAAGTGAAATATATCAAAGATTTAAAGTATCTAAATGAAAATATTCCAAAAAAAAAGTTACCAACTAGGAAAAAGTTTCCAAATAAGCTAATCTAAATACCTGCCATACAAAATAATTCTACCTAACTTTCCATTAATAGATTAGTTTAAATAAGTTATTTCAAATGAAAATAAGTGTAACCTAAAGTGATTAAATGTTCAAAACACCAATATTATATAGATAATAATAACCAACAAAAACACATAAACATCTAGATAAAATATTCATACCCTTTAAAAACAAGGTGAGGTCTCTAGTTTTCAAAGAAAAATATAGGGTGGGGTGTGTTAAATATTACAAATGGTGACTCACATGGGTGAAAACTCCCAATTTTTCAATAACCTATAATCTATGGTTTTATAGTACCAATATCCACCATACACCATACTTAAAATAAATGATTAAATAAAAAATGAAAAGAAACTCTTAATAATCCCATGCAACATACTAGCTTCACTTAACCCTTGGATATATGTGTGAAAAGTGAGGTTATTTATCTCTTATCTCAAGTTTTTAGGAAAAAACATGGGGTGAGTTTTAGATTTAATTTTTATTGGGCATTAGGTGCATAGACATTAGGGGGCTTAGACATTGCTCTGATGTCATATAGGTATCCATAGCCCTGATAGAGATACTTTTGATCACCTCTTCTGTCTTTCCTCATATTTTACATGATGTATGATATATTGATCTTATTTCATCATGCAGGCCTTTAATCCTCTTTTATTTTCTTTTAGACTTTTGGATTGTAACTTTTATTTTTAAACCTTTTCTCTTCTCCATTTTTTTTCCTTCTGAAAGAAAGAGGGAAGAAGGTGATCATTGTGAGCTAGTTTTAATATAGTTTTTGGTTTAATAAATATGTCCCTATCAATTTTTTCCCATGTACATGGTTATTTCCTTAAAAAAGTATTAGAATTTTATGTGAATTTGACCTAAAGGGATACGGATATTTTTCTAAATTTGCACAGAACTATGGGAAAAGCTTTCATGTACCCAATAGAATAAATATCTTTGGAATATGGTCATGGATAACTCTCTCATTGCTTTCATAGATTAAGAATTCTAAAATACAATATGCAACACCCATTTATTTTATTTGGATTCAAAACACCTCACACTATCATTTGATTATACTAGGATGGATCAACTTAGACTACCATGAAATTAAAAAAAACTACCATAAAAAGAGGGAAAACTATTGAAAGCAAAAAAAGCTAATCTAGAAAATAAACTAATATAATAAAATAAAATGATTAAAACTAATAAATTAACTAATGAAGAAAATATAACATACTCCTACCTCTACTATAACACCCATTGTTACTCAGAGACCACTCTAGATGGGGTAACCATGAAATAATGCTTCAAAACTACCTATTAAATAGATATATCAAATAATTAACATGGGGATATTATAAATGAAATGCATTATTACCTAATATATATATATAAGATATTATACACTCCTATCCATAGTGGGGTAGACTTGTCATTCTTTCCTTTTTTATCATGGGCTTTGTCACATATAAACACCTAGTCAAAGATATTGAATGCTTTGAATTTTACTCTCTTGTCAAACCATCTCTTTAACACATCCTAATGTTTTTTGAATTTTTACAATGATTCACTCTTAGATTCTTTAATTTATATGATATCTAGTAATATTAACTCTACTTTGTCATTAGGCTCCATGTATTCTTGTATAAACTGTTATGTTGTCAATTTCACCATCATTGGGAATAATAGATATTTACCATAAACTAGTAGATATGAGGAGGCTTTAATGTCCTATTTTTACCTAATATGGTATACCTATAGTTCATATTTTAGTAATAAATTCCACTCCCTAGGTTTATCAACACCTAACTTCTTGATAGTGTCTATGAGGTTCTTGTAGGTTGACTTAGCCAATCTATTCCCTTGTGGGTAGTGATTGAATGATGATCTAATTATAATCTAATAATCATCAACCCATTCAGTGAACTTAGTTGATTTAAATGTTGGCCTATTGCTACAAAGCAAAGAGATAGGCATGCCATACTTGGTTGTGATATGTTTTTCAAGAAAAATAATCACATTCTAAGCTCTTGAGTTCTTGGTGGCTACTATCTCAGTCCATTTAATGTAATAATCAGTAGTAGTGAACATAAATTTATGCCCAACTAAGTAATTTGGGTTTATAATAATGATAAAATAAAATACCCATTGGGATAATGGCCTACCTTAAATCATAGGCTATAGGGGCATTTTTGTATGTACCTCTCTTTGTTCCAAGACCTAGAATTCATGGCATGTCCTCCAATGGAAGTGAGCATCCTTAAAGATCGTTGGCCAATAATAACCCATTATAAGTATTTTATGGAATGTAGTATTTCTCTATGGATGGTTTTTTCCAATATTTTGATGCATATTTTCTAAGATTTCTTAAGCTTCCCTACATGACTCAAATCTTAAATAGATGTATTCATAATTCTTCTTATAGAGGACTCCTTTCTTGATCATATAATGAGCATCCTTGATCCTTAAAGTTATCTTTTCCTCTCTATTTATTTCCTTTAGGCATGTTTTAATGAGTAAGAATTAAATAATACCTAAATACCAATCTTCTTGGGAAACCTATTTTTGATAGAACTCTTTGATGTTAATGTATAATTTTGATTCAATCATCAATTGAATAATGCCTTTTCCTCTCACGATCCTAGTAGGTTTAATTTTAATAACAAATTCTTGTAACTTCTACTTTTATTTAACTCAATGTTACCCAAATTCATTATGTCCTAACATAAGCTTGATTGTAGGATCTGATACTATGGCAATGGTCTTATTCTAGAGCATGTAGTGCCTAAACTTCCTAACCAACTTGATGAGAGCAAATGTTTATTTATTAATTAGGGAGTATTTTAGATCTACGCATTTCAAGCTATTACTCATTAATGTAATAAGATGTTCATTTTATTCCCTTTTATGATTAAGGATGGTATTAATAATATGATTTGAGGTGAATGATTAAAATAAAAAGTCCTTAGTGAAATCTAGGTGTACTAGCACTAGAGCTTGCGAAATAGCCTTCTTTATGTCCTAGAAAGACTTCCTAGTTTCAGGTGTCTACTCCACTTTAGAATTCTACTTGAGAATTGTGTTTAAGGGCCTAAAAATATTTTCAAATATTGATATAAATTTACTTATTAAATTTATCCTCCCAAATAAGGTTTTGATCTCTTTTTTAGTATTTGGAAACATTATCTTTGAAATCCCTTAGATCTTGTCTAGGTCAATGGTGATCCCATATTTAGTAATAATGTGGCCTAGAATCTTGCCTTTGGTAATTATAAATATAATCTTATTTGGGTTAAGTGATACCCAAAATTTTATACACCTTTCAAAAATGGACTGAAGGTGGTCAATATGATCCACTCTATTTTTAGAGAAAACTATGAGATCGTCCATGTATATAATTATGCACCTATATATTAGTCCCTAGAATGCATGATCTATTGCTATCTAAAAATCATCTCTAATATTAATCATCCCAAATAACATTCACTTGTATGCATATGTTAACCATTTCTTAGTAAATGTTATTTTCATAATATCCTCTAATTTGACTAGTACTTGATTATAGCCTAAAAATCCATATAAGAAAGACATCATTTCAGACCCACTCAGTTTGTATTACCTCATTGAAGGAGGGAAAAGGATAGTTATAATTATTTAAATCTTTATTCAAATTTATAAAGTCAACACAGTCTAATTTCATTGCTCTTTTTGCTGATTAGAACCTGATTGGCCACCCAAGTTGAATGCCTAATAGTAAAAACTATCCTAACACTTATCAACTTCTATACTTCCTTCTAGATCAATGGTTCCAAAATGGGATTAACCAGATTTTACCTTTGCCTAAATGGTTGATGATCAGGCTTGAGAGGAATTATATGGGTGATGACTCTAGGATCAAATATCCTCAAGTCATTATAGATTCATGTAATTACATCTTTATACCTAATAATCAATTTTTTATCCTTTTGCCTTTCATCTAGTGTGAAACTTAAACCAATATTGATGAAGTGTATATATCTCTCATCATCTACATTTTTTGAGTTCAATTTGGATTCATTAACCTTAAAATGCCTCTATGATTAATGCTTGAGGATATATATCAAGGGTCCTTTCTAATTTTATCATTCCTTATGGGAGGTTATTCTCTTTTATCTGGATAACACCTTCTTCATTTAGTTCTTCATGGCACCTATAGTTTATTTCCTCATCATCAACTATCTGAGATTTGAACTACCCTGAATTTGTCAAAAATTAGACAATCTACTGATCATCATTAAATACTTGAAAATTATCAGCATTTTTTGGTACTAAAGGATAAGGTACCAATTTAATGGAGAAATTATAGACTTTTGAACCCTGCAAGGTACCAAATTTATTATTGAAGTGGCTAGTGAGTTGGTGCCTTGCTTTTGCTCTCTAAAGATAACTACTATGTTCAAATTTTCAAATGATTCAATTAGATCATAGGCTTTATTCATGTATTTATTTAAATATGACAATTTAGATTGATATTTATTTATGACCTAGTTAATCATAAGTTAAAATTCTCCTTACACCATCAATTCTTTGACATTGTTCTTGAGGGAAAACTATAATCCAAAAATTATAGCCTTATATTCTACTTTGTTGTTGATGCATGGTAATTAAAGCTTGTATGCTACTAATAGTTTCTTCTCTTTTAAATTGACTAACTTGATACCAACACCTAACCCTTACTTGGATATAACTCTATCAAAATGAAGTGTCCACAATTGGGAAGGACCATAAATTTCTTTTGGTGCTTCATGTTTCATGGTAAATGTCTGAATTCTAAGACAAGGAGATTTAAAACTTACTTCTTTATTGGCAGTATTGTAATTTATAATAAGATGCTTTATCCTTTGCTCTCAATCGATCCTAATCTAGTTGGAAATACCTCTCCAAGGCAACCAAATATATGAAAAGTACATAAAAATATATCCATTTAACATTTTTTACAAATCTCTACTTAGTAATAACTCATACCCTTCATGAATATCCACTACTAATATGTAGATAGTCATTTGTACTCTAGGTTCTGAGGCAACCTGAGTTCTCACATAATTAATCTCTCCTAATACAAGCACTACTATTTTGTCTAGCTATAACACTATCCTCTTAGATGGATTTGGTGTTAAACCAAACTTCTAATAAATTAAATTAAACATTATTATTTCTAAATTTCCATAATCAACTAGACAATTGCTTATATTCTTGTCAAATACCTGAATGGTTATCAAGAAAGGGGGAACCTCAAGATTGATTTTATATATGACATTGATGTTGGTTATCTTGGAATTTTCTATAATATCCTTAATTTTTATGGAATTTCACAAGATATCCTTTTGATAAATGGTTTATGATAGTTCATGAAGAGTGATGTTGGCCTTAATTTTCTTCATATCCTCAACAATATTGTATCCTCCTTTATTCTATTCCTACCTATGCTAAGGCTGATCATTCCCTTTATGGGGAGGAGGATTATTATCAACTGTGATATTTAAGGGGATAACCATATTATTTGGAGAGTATAAGTAGTAAGACACTACCTATTCTTTAATTTATAATTATTCTGGTTGAACTGCTAGAATGCTTGCACTTCATCAAAAATATCTTCTAGAATATTATCATCCTCATTAGGGAAGAAAGAATCATATGTTTCAAAGACCATAGTTGAACTTGATAGGCTAGACTCATGAGGGAGATCTATAAGATTCATCATTTGGTCTTGTCTAATCATTTCTCTTTGGAATATTTCAAAGTTTCACAAAACTCTCTACAGTCTAATTCTTGATGTTGTAATGTGTTATGGACCCTACACCAATTGCCTTGATATTGATTTCTAGAATATTATTAGAATGTTGTTGTTATACATTATTAGTTGGCTTATTAAAAGTACTATTGTATCTTAGAAATCCAAAATTCTAGTTGTAATTTTGATTAGTTGTATTACCCATCCTTTTTTGCATATTTAATAAATCATTACTCAACTTTTGGACCATTCTATGTATATAATATAATTTAAATTTATTGGAGTCAAAACCCTGAGTGACTATTGAAATGGTGTGAGCTTGATGTTGATTCTATTGGTATCCATTCCTTTGTATTTGATTGTTTAAGAAATCATAATTATTATTTGTTATTTATTACATCATAGAAGGTAGAGTGTACAAATAATTCTGATTAAATGTAGGGGTGTTTTGATTCACGTGTAGAATTGTATTCAATTATGGGAGTCCATTGTTGAATGATTGGCCTCCTAGATTATAAAGGATAAGTTTTGGATTGAGTTTATTATCAATGTTAATAGCTTCCTATAATGATAAATATAGAGTATTAACAATGGCAAATCTTCACAAGAACACTATAATTATAGGACTCAAGGCACTATTATGTATATCAAGCATCAGATTCACATCTAGTTTATATGAAAAATTCAATAAAGTGTACATCTTCAATAATTTTACATTGAAGGCTCAAATTAACTCTCTAGGTTCCCTCTTCATACTGGTAAAGAGTTGATATACCAAGCTTTAGTCACTTATCCAAATTATGCAATGAATGTATTTTAACACTCATTTTTTGACGTGATAGAATTATCTTAAAAATTGAGATATAAACCATAAGAATAATATTATAGAGTAAATATAAAAATCTTACATACAACATCCTCATGGATGGAATTAATTAACCTTATGGTAGCCTTGAAATATTTGATGTGTTATTATACCATCCTTCCATTTGAGGGGGAGAAGTTAGGTAAATAATTTTATGGATTCCTTTGTAGATCATGTGAGTCCCCAAAGATGGTAATGTTAGATTAAATTAACCAAGGTTGTGCCATAGGAAGATTGATAAGTGGGAATTTTATTACAAGAGAAGGTGTCCTAGCTCGATGTATCTTAGGGATCATAGGTATGGGTTTAGGCCTTCTAGGATTTGAAAATGGTGAAACCAAAAGGATAGCTTGGGTTCTAGAATTTTTTAATCTCCTAGATATCTCTATAATGACTAACCCCTATTTATTGGAAAAAAACACAAGTGTTTCCTCCTTTTACTACCAACATATTTTCTATTGATGTGAACTTTATGCACACCTCATAAATTTTAAATGAGGTAGCCTCTAATGTTTTATGATATCTATAGAATAGGGTTCTACTCTAGGGCATGAGTTATAGGTATGTGGTTAAAACAATTAGGTGATGGAACAACAGGTTGAGTCTATGGGTTGTTTAACTAGGTTTTATGGATAGATGTGTGGAATCTAATAAAAAGGATGATCACTAAGATATTTAAATGGGTGGAGAATTACTCTATGGTTGGTAGGTATTAAATAAACTCAAAAATGAAATAAGGGTAAAGTAGAAAATAAGGTTTTATGTTCTTGAAAGATAACTTATAAGGCTATTTATTTGGTGGATAAGTATCTTCATGACTAGTGTTTGTTGTTTGTAGATTTTTCACAATCAAAACCAAGAATGGTTAGAAATCTAGGATAATAAATATAGGATGATTAATTATCTCAATTGAAGGTTTCTCTTATTAGGGTTGTTATTACACACCCTTTTATAAGAGATTGTAATTCAGACCAGGAAGTTATCTAGGGTATATATGGCTCACATCTAGAAGACTATATCAAAAGAGATACCTCTACACACTTTGGATTATCAATCAAAATTTTCCCAAATACTTAAATCATTGAATCCTATCAATCCTTAATTTTTATTGCACATCTAAGATTAATATTCATTAATAAAATAATCATATTCATATGTAACATTATCAAACTTCAAAATTATTGAATTAATATAAACAAAGAAAATTTAAATTAATTAAACCAAAGAAGGGATAATAAAGAAGAAACACATGTTCATGACATTAAATTTATTGATCTCTTCCTATATATTCATCAAAAACTTCAACCTCTTTGAAAAGTGGGTTCTACATGTATATAAATAACATGGGGAAGGGTTCACCTCATCTTCTAAGTTTGGAATAGTTTGATTACATCTTAAATGATTAGATCATAATTTTCACTTACATCTTATTTATTATAGATAATTCAAACATGAAATGTGTGCATGCTAAAAAAATGATTTAGTTAATTACAATATGGATGAAACTATGGCTTAATTGTTTTCTTGTAATGTTTACATGCAAAATTATACAAAAATATCCTTTTATCTAGTCTAAATCATATCTTACTTAATATTTCACAAAATTGTTGTTGAAACTGCATTTATGCTTGTGCTTGAAGATGTGGTGACTAGAGATATGCTTGGAAATGCACTAATTTATTAAATTGGAGTTACAATCAAAGCTAAACTATGAGATGGAATTATTAGAGCTATTAAACTAGAAGGGGGTATAGTTGGTAGTAGTGTTGTTATTAGCACTGTAGGTGGGGTCTAAAGAGTAGAACTGGTAGGTGGCACTGATGTTTATTTATTATTTGTATCCAACTCTTTGTAATATTTTTGTCTTAGCATGCTAAGTTCAAATAAAATTTATGTCAAGAAGATGGGGTCTTATCACCTTACCAATTGTTCCATCAGTCTTGTATGTTCCATCTTGGTGGCTCAAAAGCCAACCCAAAATACTTCTACCTCTATTGTCTTTATCTTCATTATGATTAACTTATATTCAATGTCCTCCAAGCTTAGTCCTTGTAAAATCTATTTGAATCCATCTAAAACTTTCCAAGTCATCTGATCAAAAGTGGCTAAAGCTACTAGTTTGCCTCTATTATCTCAGACTCTGGTCGATAAAAGCTCAATCAAAATTTTCTCTTCTTACTTTTCTTGTCTATCTAGCTTATTTACTAGATCTTCAAAATATGACACCCAATATTGTGCCTCTTATGTTTTGATGAGATCTAAATTTAATGCATTAGCTACCTCAAGAGGGGTCATAAAGTCTAGGTAGTTGAATGCCTTATTTAGGGTGTACAATACCATAAAATTTAATTTATTATCATCTTCTATAAGAAAATTGAACAATTTGGTTATTGAATTTACATGTCAATCCAAATTGACTCTCAAAGAATGAATTGAATCCAAAATTTCATATAGCCTGAGTGTCATATTTTACACATCCTATTCTATACCAGGGGAATTTGTATCACCTATTGTTGTTCCCTAAGATTTTTCAACTCTTATTCCATCTCTTATTAGGCTATCTTTATTCACTCATGTATAGCTAAGATTACATTAGCATGGGTCTCCACATAATACTTGAAGTTTGTAATGTATGGGGACTAACCCTTCTTGTTCTTCCTCTTTAAAATGGAATAAACTTCTCTTTCCTCCAAAATCAAACCCTTACCAGAACTATCTTCAATCTTTATCTTCTTAACTCTCTAGACTGATGTTTTAACCTTGCCACAAAATTGAGATTACCATGGGAAGCTCAATAATATTAAAATTGGGTCTCTTAGAGGATGGAGTTAATAACTCCTTAGCCCAGTATGGAAGAGTAAGATTTAAGGGATCTGAGGGATAATATTTTACTTGTGCATGCTCTTTAGGTTCATGTTAAGGTTGAGAATAGGGTTTGAATATTTAGGGCCAAAGTATTTTATAACAATATATGTTTATGAATAATGGAATTGGGTACATAACATAGACTTTTTTATTTCTTGGATCCCTCTTTATTGTCACTACTATTGTGATTGAAACTAGTGTTGAAGAAGGTAGAGGTAAGCCCAATTAGGTAGAGGAAGCAATAATTTGGGTGATGGGTTTTTTAATGTCTATGATGGAATGAAATATGGTTTAAGGGATGGAAATCAAAGGAATAGTAACTATAGTAGTGGAGGCTGAAGAAGGTGAAGTAATAATAGGCAAAGTAGAAGTTGGGTACATGAAAAGGAGACCGATAGAAAAAAATTGTATAAAAATGAAGGTAGAAAAAATTAGATTAGGGATGGTATAAATAATTGGTAATGTAATTAAAGGAAAAATTCCTAATTTGGTTGTGAAAAGATGACCCTTATCAGATGAATCACTAATGAGAGTTGCCTTTGCTTTTAGTGCTTGCAAGCTTAAGACCTTGGCTTGTTATGATTCTTCCTCATATACCTCTGGTTTTATCTCACATTATAGTTAATTTTGTGTTTCATTGAGTGTTTTTTTGGATGGGGTATGAGGTTTATCCTCCTTTGGTTTCTTTTGATAACATTGTGTTGTTCTCTTGACTTATGGAGTAGTCACTTATTGGGGAAGAGGAGGGGTAGTCAAGCTAGATGTTAGAGCTATTGAAGCTATTAGTTATTTTTCATTATAATAATCAAATAGAATTATCCAAATATCTTCCCTTATTGTGTTATCCCTTACTTTATTTATCTCTTTTCCTAGCTCTTACTTAACTTCCTTAGTTCAATAGCTATTACTTGAATTGGAGGAGTGTGTCACTCTTCTTCTTATGTAAGGGTAATTATTTCTTCTTCCTCTTGATGTTCCTCATATACTTTAAAAAAATATACTTAACCTACCAACTATTCTTTCTCTTGTTGTTGGTCCTAAGCCATAAGTGGACCTTGAAGATCTTGTACCTTGTCTACTAGTTATTGATATGGCCTGCCACTCTAATAGTTAGAGGATATCCATCCTCCTGGTAGTGGAATTCATAATTTTTATTGGTTGAGTGTGAGAGAGCGTTAAAATTTTATTACTCTCAATAAGTCCTCATTTAATCCTGATTTCACTTCTCTTTATTTCACTTCCTCATTATCCTTGGCATTAAAAAATAGGAAGTCATGATCGAATGGTTTGTGTTTATATGAGAGGCCAAGGGTGTGGATATTTTATTAGACATTCCCATGGGGTCCTAATCACTATGGGGGAAAGTGGTTAATGCATGTTCTCTCTTCATATTTATAGCTTCCTTTAAATTCCTCCTTATGGTGTATTAAATCCTCCCAATAGTAATATGGGAGCCATGGAAGGGATATTTCTTGTTATTTGTTAGATACTTGTCTATACCATTCTGTATTTAGAAATAAATATCTTGTTTAGATTCCTTGTTAGGAAAAAACTTAGGAAGATAAGGAGGATACAACTTATGTCCAAAAACCATGATGATAGTGTAGTAAAGGTAGAGCCAGTAGTCTCTAACATTGGCAAGTGTTTTGATAATGCTTGGTGAAATCCTAGCTAGAAGCTAACCATGAATGGCCATCCAGACCTGAGGGTAGAGGTCCTCTATAATTATATTAATGTTCCTAACATATGATTATATGTTAATGAAAGAGAATTAGTCACATATTTTATTCTTGACAACATCTAATTTTGGACTCGATATAACTCCATTATGCCTACAAACCATTCCCATGACTGCATCTAATAGGTAAAACATCATATAAAAGTTTCCCATAAGTGGCCTCATATATTTGTGTATAATTTGTTATTATATGTGGGCACTAATTACCTCCCCTAATGCATAGGTACACTCTAAATTACTAAGTAGTTATAATAGGGGAACCCATTCTAAATGCAAGAAGTGGATGCTTGCATGGTTGAAGAGTCAATTAAATAATTCCATGCCTATGTGAATCCCCATCCTAAATTAGGCGATATGTATGACATTCTTAACATGTTCCTTTACAGTGAACATCTCACTTGAGAGAGTCCACCTTCTTAGTGTTTGCTCCATATTGTTGGCTTTCTTCTAGGTAACTATGATATTCAAATTAAATATAACATCTACGATAGGGAGACTCAAATACCTCATGAATGATTTCATAAAGATATACACGATGACTATGTTCTTTTCATTTTAATGTAGGTAATTACCTTCTACAATTTTTCCCTCAAAGAATAGACCTCGTAACAAGTCTATAAATGGTATGACCTCTGACTTAGCATCTGCATAGTAAAGGGCCTATTGTTTGAATGGGAGTAAGTCCTTTACAAGTTATATATCCTCAAATAAGATGTCTTCTTCAAATTAAAATTAATCCATGTTATCTATAACATTTCATAAGGTTGAGTAATTAGGATAGCTAAAATGAAACATATTTGCATCAAAAGTTATGTCTAAATACTCAATAGAGTCTTTGATGTAGAACTTGGAGGGTAGTGAGGGTAATTTATATGATCTATATGAGGACACCATGGCTTTTTGATGGATACTAGTATGATTAAATATTTTAAAAATGTCAGGCACTAAATTGAATTATATGAGTTATAAGTCATCTTGGCCATAACTAGGGATTTTGAGATTACATATGAATTAATTTTACTTGATATCTTGAAAATTGAATGAGATGAACTTGATTGGGGGTTTCAATTCTATAGTTTTCTACATTCATTTATAGTTCATGTACGATTAATCACCAACATCTATGATCTCATCACCTTCATTTAAGTTAAACTTGTCACTTGATTTGAGCAACCTAAATTAAGAGACCAAAAGTTATTGTCTTCCTGCTACAAAACATGTGAGACAAAAATTTGAGCCCTCTTGAAACTCACTTTTTTCAGCTTGAAAATCCTTATCTTCCCTTTCTTTATTAGCTTGATTGTTAGTTGTTAGTATTCTAAAATATTTTAGCATGTGTCATAGTTTTTTATAATAATGACAAGTATTTTTCTCTTACCTATGATGATTTATTAAAATTTTCCTTTGAATTTTATTTTTTTCAAATCCCTTGATTATGATTTTTATTTTTCTCTTTGGTCTTTGAAACACTTGCCTTGGTTTCAAGTGCTTATTCTAGACCATGTTCTAGATATCTTACATATAATCTCATATTATCCTCATAAGACAAGAGAGAACCCACTAACTCATCAAAAATTATAATATTAATGTATTTACACTCTTCATGAGTGATGAAAAAATCATCCATATTTGGCTTAAATTTATCAAAAAAACTCTTATTATAATACTATCTTGTATAGTTTCTCCATAACCCCTCATTCTATGTACTAAATCATTAACCCTTATTTAATAATCTCTAGCTACTTTAGAATTTGATGTTCTCAAATTATAAAAATTCATTTTAAGGGGTTTTATTTTTTATTCTCTTTACTTGATAGAGCCTTGATATGAATTCACCAAGGTATTTCATCCCTCGTAGGCATTATTTCATCATATAATAATTCTTTTCATTTTATCTCTCCAGTATTCACAGTTGTCACCTTTGAAAACAACAATATTAATGTAAATAGAATTCACTGAAGCCATCCTATCTTCTAAAAATGGCCTCAAAAACCTTATGAAATTTTGATTGAATATGGATCTAATACCAAATTAAGGTTTTTAATGAATTGGTGGAGTGAAAATCATATTTATTTCACTCTAAAATTTAAATGAATTCTTTAATAGAATTATTTTCTAATTACGTACTCCTTAAAAGATGAATATTAATACAAAATAAAATACTTTGTATAAGACTATTATAAATAATTTCTAATGGAGTCTATGATTAGTAAACAAAATTGAGTGGAACATTTTAGTTTCTTGTGAAGTACTAACAAATGAAGGATATGAAATTTTCAAATAAAAGTTTATTTCATAATTAATAAACAATGTGAGGTATGATTTCACATTTAATTTATTTGTGCATTATTGTATGAGGAATAAATAAATAATGATATCAAGGATAAAATCATGTATTGTATAAATTAATAAATGTATTAAAATAATTTATTGGTAGAATTAACTACCTTGATACATTATATTATTGGGAGTCATGATCAAATAACTATCATATAATAAATGTCAGATAAATTCTTAATATGATTTTCTCAAATTAATATAATATTAAAAATTATGAAATATATTATTAATTTAAAGGTGATTAAGTCTTTAGTAGTACAATATATGACTAATTAGGTTGATGAATTAATCCTATGGGATAATATAATCAATAAAAACTTTAGACTCAATAAATATTATGGAATTGTTTAAGATACATATGGTATACTATATTGTTTGCTTTGATGTTGATATAAAATATGGTATAATTTGAGTTCATAAAAATTAGAGTTATCCAATGCAACATATGAGAAGAATTTTTAAGAAATATGGCTTGTAAATGATTTATATACATTATAAGTGTTAAATTGAACTAACTAATACATTATACTTGTGGTTACCACTTTAAAAGGTAGTGAATAATCTAAAATTGATAAGTATATGCTTTTATAGTATTTATTATATAGCATATATAAAAGTGTAGTGATTAAATATAGTTGGAATTACATAATCATGAGGTTATTTCTATAGCTTAAGGTTAAGGCACAATGGGAATAAACTTTCATACATTTACCACAAGGAGGTTTTGTCAATCATGCACATGTTTCCATCTTAAGTGATAGTATTTTTTGAAAACATGCAAGAATTAGTTTTATAATTTAGATCATAACTATAGAAATTCAAAAAAAAATGTATGCTAATTTTTGGGGTTGTGACATCTTTATAATAATACACCTATCTAATGTTGGGATTAAAATCAATCTATGTAATATAATGATGGTATTTTTTGAGTAAGCGGTTTTTGATTCCCTAGGTCTTACCATGCAACTTCTAAACTAAAAAACCAATATGTGTAAGTAATATAAGAATGATAATAGAGACCCAAAATGGAATATGAAATAAAAAATTATATCAAATAATTACAAATGAAATAATGGTTGACTTTACAAGGATGGGAATTTGTGAGGAAGGTTTAGTTTTATTCCCTAGGTGTTATAATGTAACTCACATAGTGAAAAACCAAGTGGTTAAAAATAGATAAAATACCTAAGGTATAAAGATAGGTATTAGGGATAATGTTAAATAAAATGACTTGGAGGTATTTAGATAAATAAATATGTTAAATGATAACATGAGAATCAAACTAAGACCTACAAGAAATGTTAGCTTGATATAATATATAAAACTAATAGTAAACATGATGTACAAAAATGGAAAGGTGTACATAAAATGAAACTAAAAATAACATAGACTAAGCAAAGTAATTCTCAAAAAATTAATCATTAGTTAGTTATTTAAAAACATGTCCTTCATTTTGTTACAAAATATGTGTACTAGGACCAAGGTTATATTTAACTAAGTAATGACCCCATCACTTTTGGGCATACTTTCATTATTTTAGTGGGTGTAATCAAACATTAACATTAGTTCTCTAGAATTTAAAGTGTGGATTTTAATAAATTACTCCAACATTTTGAGTGTAAAAGGCACATTAATATAGTAATTGGTTACCTACTTGATAGTAAAAGTGGTTTTATTTTGATTTTTTGGAGCATACGAATCTAATTATACCTTTAGGAAATGTCCATGAGGTATATCATCTTGTATTTGGTTGTAGAATCAACTATATCATCAATTTATGGTAAAGGAAAGTTATACTTAGGACAAAATAAGTTGGTATTTTGAAATTCGATATAGATATGAATGAACATAGTGACTTACTTATAAATAATTACTATATTAAATACCCATTCTAATTAATATATAGTCTTAATGAACTTAAAATCTATCAGCATGATGATATATTTAGGAGATAAGGTGGAAACCTTAGGATGACACTTTGTTTGTTTCTAACATAGGTTTTACATTGGGGTGTATCACGATGTTATGGAAAACTCTTTTAGGGTCGATGTTGGGCATATATTCAGATGACCATGTATAGGTTGTGCGATATTTATCAAAAAATAGGTTTTAATTTTTTTTCTCTTTAGGATGAAGTTATCTAGAGATAAAAATTTATCTGGTATTAGAAGTTGTATTAAAATTAATTTCATGAGTTTCTTTGATAAGCATACCATTATCGTCTTGAAAATGATAAGGAGATAAAATAAGATTAGAAATAGAATCCATTTTTTCATCAACACTATGGATGAAATTATTAAATTAAAGGGCATATTTATTGTAATTTCCAAGATTATGATGTTGGCAAGGAACTTGAGGCTCTCTAGCATGTAGTAAATCTAAGATAGCTTCATCACTAGGAATCATAGGTAAAGGTACATAATATTTAATGTCCACTTTGAGATACACAATATTATTAAATTTTATATCAAATTCATAATTTATTTTTATTATATTAGTAGATTTATCATATATGGTAATATTAAGGTTTTGAGAAGTATTTAATACCTTTGACTATATGGTACTGGCCTAACTAATACAATTTGGTACAATAGATTTAGGCTGCACTATATCAGTATGCATGGTAAAGTTAGTAGTAATAGGCTTAATTTTTACTATATCACCCTAGTTAATATAATTTTTTGGAGTTTAATATGGTGAAAAAATTATGTAAACACTTGGTAATGTATGGCCATTATATTTGTGAGTTGTACATTAAAATCTATTAGTGTTAATAATACAATATGAGGGCTAAGATATATTTTGAATGGTATCTAGTTTATTAATAGTGTTAGGATAGTCCAAAATGTTCTAAACGGTATGGGTTTGTATGATTCCATTGGATATGCTAGGAAAATCACATAGTTGTTGAATATCCCATGGATCATTTTCCAATGGTGGGTTAATAGGAGGGGCATAACCTTGAGGTTTTAGATCATTGTCCTCATTTTTATAATTGGAAGATATTTGAACTAAATGAACATCTTAGTTAGAAGAAATCATTTTAGATAGAGTATTTTAATAATTAAATACATATAACCTTCATGATTGGACTTGGGAAACTATGTGTTCATTATCATATGTGGAAAAAAGGTTACATGAATGAGTAGTTGATTGAGAATTTTAAGTGTAGGTATCCTTAGTTGATATACCTGTGCTATTGAAAGTGTGAGGGGATAAAGATAGGGGATCCTAATATAGTCTAGCCACCCCAAATTCATTAGAAAAAAAATCATCTTATATATAATAACCTTCACTATCATTGTATGGTGAAGGAATTTTATTATCATCATCTATTCAAGGAATGGTTCAATCTCATGGTATAAGACATAAAGGGATCCATTCTACAATGTAAGGTGTTAGTTTGGTAGTATTAAAGGTAGTTTATGTATACATAGAAATCTAATCATTAAGCTCTTGACAATGTTTATTCTCGACATCCTTACCCTTAGTCTATTCACCATTTTGATAACTCATAATCTATAAGAATGTCTTAATTGTATTATGATTACTTAAAATATCATACACACATACATATTCTCAATAAATTTATCTCTATTCATCCCATAGACTCCCGTTAGACCTGCACAACTATCTATGGTCTCTTGGGACATGTCGACACTAGTTGAATATGGCCACATTTTAGCCTTATCCCCTAGTGCAGCCTTGTCTACCACACTACCACACTCCAATGGGCATTTTTTTAAACTGAGGCACTTCACAATAAATCTCTCACACATTTGGTAAATTTTTTTATAAAAATTATCCCAAGTATTCTCTTATAAAATCACTCCAATGCTATTCATTGCACTCCCACTAGATCTCTCTAATAATTACACTACACATTGATAAAAAAAGATTTACTTATTCCTATTTCAACTTTGTAGCATTCTAATACTCATAATCCAAGTTTAGATATTTTATATTGTATGCTAAGCGTATAGATAATCAATCATTTAAATTAATATTATAGATATAGTCATTCTAGTTGCATGTTCATAGATCACACAATTACTCTAGGAGGGATAAATAGATCAAGTTTACACCTATTTGGGATATGTAGGTGGTGATCAATTACACAAGTTTTTGATGCTATCTCGATTGTTTACTTTACCTGTGTCCCCTATTTTTAATTTGATATATATCTTATTCCTTATGCAAGATCTAAAGTTTTCTCTTTTGTAGGTTTTCCACACAATACAAAACATAGAGTTCTTGAATTAATATTTTTAAGTGATCACAAACATAATAGCTAGATAAGGCCATAGTGTACTCCTATCTACCTCCTATGGACTTGTCCTAGTAGATAGTGAATTAATATTTTATAACATGACTATGTTTTCATGTCATTATAAGTAACTTTCACTTACATTAAGCCTACATAGACAAATTAATTTTAGTTTTGAGGGACACTCTCTAACCCTAATCCAGTTTACTATTTTTATCATGTTTATGAATTCTTTAAATTACGTAACATGTTTTATTTTATTATATTTTAATATGATATTATTACATATCAACATTTATTTCTCATTAGTTTAATACCATTAGTTTAAGAACACTAAAATTAAAAGGGTTAAACATTATAGTGAACACACTATTTTCATAATATTAATTGGTATTTTTATTGATTTTTTGGATAAGATTTATGTAAATTCTTGACACTAAAATAAAATAGTCTTCAACCTTCGATAAAATCCAACCAAAAATGATGTAATTTGTTTGAACTTGGATTAAATCTGATAGTACATAAACTATCATGTCACCATAGATCATTCTAACACAAAATCACTTTCTTTCAGCCTTAGGATGAAATTTGCTTGATTTATGAATCTAGAAATTTTTACTTTTGTTTTTAATTTTCTTTTGCTTGTTTTAGAAACTGTGTTTTATTAGTTTCAGACTACTTAGTGACTATTTTGAATGGATATGTAGTTTTCTATTTACATACATCATGGCATGAGATTTTTACCCCAATAAACATAACCACAATATAACACTAAATATAGAGTTTCATTTCTATAAACCTCATAGTATATCAAAAACACATAAGATCCCTATTTTATACCATATGAAGCCTATTTTATTCCTTTGACTTGTGGTGCACCTAGGAGGAGTATATCACCTATAGAATTCACTATCACCATAAGGGTTATTGCACTATAAATATGGTTTTGCCTATGTAGTTAGTGTTTTAAAACATTGGGCCGACACTAATCAATGAACTATAAAGTATAATTGAGAGCCTAAAAATCATTCAAACCCTCACATAGACCACCCTTATACCCTAATTTTTTTTGTATTGTATTCATAGTCATTATAATTAGTTTGTTCACATTATATTATTTTTATAGTAATTAAAAATACCAATTCATATTTTATTATATGCCTCTATGGTGTAGTACTAGATTAAGTGGTATTTATATTTCACATATGCAACTTCCTTTAGTCTCTTATACAATGACAAGTAAATATATTTTCTTCCAAAATGTTATTGTTCAATTTCCTTGGGCACCTAAAAGAGAGGTTCACATTGAAATTAATAATGAAAGTAATTGAGAATAATATGACAATTGACATGACACTCATATTGACTTGAATGACCTTAATGGAGTATATCAAAATCAAGTGAAATAATTATCTAGATTTCATCAAAGTCTTCAAGAGAACCCCAATAAAGTGATTAATATCATTAGTCTTATTTTAGCAACAAAACCTGAGAATCAAGAAAAGTTAGCCACATTAACACCATAAGAGTTACCTTCTTGGGCTGTAAAATACCCTAATTATAATTATTTTACTTATACTATTGCATCCATTCCTATTTTTAATTATTTATCCCCCCCCCCCACACACACACACATAACTATCTCTTCATTTTGTAACATCAATTTTTATCCAAAATATATACATGTTTATGCTTACTCATGCTACATATACTCCACTCATTACTTCTTCAAATACTAATCTATATCATACCATTTTTACATTATAAGCTATGTTGGCCAAAATTTAACAATCCATGTCTCATGTTATCCCTTCCATGGACTCATGTACTTGTTACATAACCCTTTGGAACCTAAAATTTCATCTTATACATTACCAATTGGCTTTTTGTCTCCCAAGATTACTTTTTATGAATGAAAAGGTTATACTAAATAGCATTTATGTACCTTTCATGAAGTTTGTCTAGACTATTCAAATAACAATAAATTAATGACAAAGCTTTTTCTATGAAGTCTACAGGAATATTCTCTTATATAGTTCTATGATATTAATATTCGATCATTAAAGGCTTTCAATCCTTTTGTAAAATGAGTTATTAACACAACTTTATATTAAAATTGGGTAAAATTTATCATATGCTCAAATTACAAATGTCAAACAAGGGTCTAATGAAATAATTAATGAATATGTGCTAAGTTACAAGACCATGATTTCTAAAATCACAAAAAAAATGTTTGATAATGATCTTCAAGAAAATTTTAACAAATTTTTGATATCTCTTCTTCAAGAGTTCATTATGTTTGATAAGTTCACATCCTTTGATGAACTATGTTATATATTCAAAGAGTGTGAGGTTAAGTTTCTTACTTTGAAAAATATTAAATATGTTTAAAATGTTCTTTATACTTAAAATTCAAAGTTTCCAAACAATCCAAATTATAAGATCAAACCAACTAAAATAATAATGAAGAAAATGTTACAATTAATGCTATCTCATGACCACCTCAAAAGCTTCAATTACAAGCTCCACCAAGGAGGAAATTTTCAATGTTGCCATCACTTCCTCATATATTTTTAAAACCTCTTAGAATTTAAGAAATCACTATTCCTCCACCAATGGATATATATATATATATATATATATATATATATATATATATATATATATATATATATATATATATATATATATATATATATATATATATATATATATATGTATATATATATGTATATATATATGTATATATATGTATCTATATATATATGTATATATCTATATATATATATATATGTATATATGTATATATATGTATATATATGTATATATATATATATATATATATATATATATTGTCTAGACCAAAACCTAAAAAAATAAATGCATATTTTTATTATCATAAATGTATTGGGAATTATACAAAAATGTGTTTCAATCTTAAGCATAAGATCCAAGACCTAATTGATGAAAACATCATATATATTGGTACACTTATTGAAAAGGATAATCCATAAATAAATGATAATGGAAAGTATAAAAAATAAAATATCCTTTTCAAAATCATGAAGTGATTAAAAAGGATCATTATTAAGTTCTTTATCCATAAAATGATCATACTTATCCATATACATATGTACATCCACTTGAGAGCATTATCAGTACATTTAAAATTAAACAAGCATCACATCCTATGATCACATGTGATGACAGTGAAGTAATTTATGTTGATTCAGATACATATGGACTCTTTATTATATAATTTGTTAAAAATAAATCTATCCATAGTGTCATAATCAATAATGGATCAATTGAAATTGTGTTCACCATAACACTAATTCATTCTCTTGGTTATATAGAACAAAATTTACGAAATATAAAATTATCAAAGCATTTGATGGGAACATATAATAATCTTGGGCATATAGTGTTACCTTTATAGGTATGCCCTCTCATAGTTATTACTTTATTTCTAGTTGTGAGCATGCATGAATGTTTTATTCAACTAATGCAAACCAAATTATAAGGGATATTATATATACAAGAAGATATCCAAAATAACCTCCTAAAATATAGGGAGGAAGAATAAAAAAGAACTTGGAATAGATTTCATGATTGTAACATTATAACAATAAAATTTTAATTGTGAATTATAAGACTATAACAAACTAATATTAATTAGCTATGGTGAACTAATCACCAATAATTATCTAATATTATCCTCATTAATTGAGTATATCTTGAGATTAACAAGTGATAAATTATCTAAATTCCTCAAATTTATCACATGTAAGTGACTTGGTGAATACATATACATGTTTTTCTTCAATTAGGCAATATTGAAGCTAAATGTTATGTTGTTATACATGTTATCATATGAAATAGGCTTTAACCTCAATGTGTTGTGTGTGTTCATGAAATATGAGATTATGAAGAAGTTTTAGAATACCCCCATTGGCATATTATAGGATGGTAGGTGTCTTATATGGTACACCCAATTTTTCCAATATTTGACATAAACATATTGCTTCATCGAAAGTTCCTCTTGTAGCATGATATTTTGCTTTAGTGAAAGATCAAGAAATAATGCCTTTTTATTTATCCCTAGGATATAAGACCATATCCCAAAAATAACACATCCATAAGTGGATTTTATATCATCAATATTTTTTTGCATGATCTAATTTTGAATATCCTATTAAAAAGACATTATAATTCTTTTTATACTATAGGAAAGTCCATTATTTACTTCATATATCTAAGTATTCTCTTTGATTATTTATAGTGAGACATCTTAAACTCCTACATGAACCATGAAAGATAGATAACTACATAGTTAATGTCTAGCCTAGTATATGTTAAGTAAATAAGAATCCTAATTAACTATTGATAGAGAGTTGTATTCAATTACAGTGATGGATTTGTATGAGACAACTGAATCCTTGTCTCCATAGTTTTAGTATTTTGATTATACCCATCATTCAAAATATCTCAAGTGTTGTATTGGCATATTTAATTTGGGAAACAAATATGTGGTATTCATTTTGCCATTCTTATAATCTAGGATAATAATGTAGAAGTCCAATATCTATAATGTTAAATGATTGATTAATAACTTTCTTGGTTGCATCATTTATCTTTACTGAATTGCTAGCAATGAATAGATCATTGGCATACACTATAAAAGTTACAATATCTCCCCCTTATTGTTTGAGGTAGATATTTGTATCATAGGGATTCCTTTGGAATCCCTGATGGATGAGATGCTCATCAATTTGTATGTACCAAAATTAGGGATTTTTTGAGACCGTACAAAGATTTGATGAGTTTACATATTTTTCATTCATTACCAGGAGTGAAAAAACCTACATGTTGTGTCATGTAAACTTCTTATTGTAGATCTACATTGATAAAGGTACTTTTTACATCTATTTAGTGGATCCTCATCATATTGTGAAGATAGAGCAAATATCATTCTTATTTTCTTGATCTTGGCTGTAGGAAAAAATTTATCCTCATAATCTATGCATTATTTTTGTGCACATCTCTTTTTTATGAGTCAAGCCTTATGCTTGTCAATACTACCATCTAATTTGTATTTAGTTTTAAAGACCCATTTTTAGTTGATTGGCTTATTCCTTGGTGGAATACTTTTAAGTTATCAGGTTTTATGTTTCATTAGTTATTTAAATTATAAATTCATTACATCCTTATAAGGGTTAGACTATAGGTATTCTTAGACTATATAGAGCTCTTATAATTATAAAATTGTGTTGATTAAGGACAAATTAACCTTATTTCAAGTTATGCTATGAGTTTTTGGTCAAATACTCAATGTTTTTAGAACTCTATCTAATCTAGCATCCCTTAACATAATTGTATACCATTTAGGCATATATTGGTATAGCTACACTATTGTTCTCATTACTATCTTCATCTAGTGGATTTCCATATTCTACATTCTCTATGGGATTGATTAGTGTACCAAGTGAGCCTGTAAAAGGAGCTTCTACTTTTGTCTTCTCAAAAAACTTAGAATAATTTCTTTTGTGGATTTATTTTGACCTTGGATCAATTAATCTATAGGAAAGTGCTTCATTATACCCTAAGAAGATAATTTTATCCTTTCATGTCATGTTTAGTCCTTTCTACTTTGGTAATGTGTATACTAGCTTTGCATCCAAAAAATTAAAGATGTGGTATATATGTCTTGTGTTCTAACCATAATTCCTATTATGTCACCCCATAAAGAGATATAGTGGAAAATATATTGAGTATACAGACTATGGTTTTTACTTCTTCCCAAAATGCCTTTCTAAAATCTAAATCATGTAGCATACATCACACCATTTCCATGATAGTATGATTCCTCTATTCAACATTAATATGTTATTGTGGTGTATGTGGAGGTACCATTTAATGATGAATTTAATTTTGTTGTAAAAATTCTTTGAATTTATTACTGGTGAATCCCCTAATTATCTAAGTGGAAGGTTTTAATGTTTTTACTAGTCTCATTTTCAACAACTTTAAACTTTTTGAAAGTTTAAAAGGCTTGAATGTTTATGTTCAAAGAATAAACCCAAATTTTTATGGTAAAAACATCAACAAAGAGAATGAATAACATAAACCCAACATGAATAGGTGTCATCATTTCACATAGATTTGTATGTACCAAATCAGGTTTTCCATAGGTTTGATATGTACTTTTCTAAAATGAATCTCTATGTTAGTTGCCTCTTAGGCAATGTTGACATTTATTTGTACCCTTTTTGAGAGGTAGAAATCCTTTCACCATGTTTTAATATTGGAGTGGGTCGAAATGTCTATAATTGATGTGACAAAATATTTTGTGCCATAATTATGTTGATTCTATGTATTTTTCCATAAGTTCTTGATTTTTTTCTACGTGAAGTCAAGTTGGAAAATTTTCCCAAATCTTGAGTCTCATGAAACAATTTTTGAGTGTTTTGACTTATCTCTGATCAAACATATATTTTTTCCACCTTTGCAGTCAATTTCAACCTTGATTTTGTGGTCAAGTAATTAATTGACTGATATAAGATTCTTTATGAGTCATGGAACATATAAGACATCTGATATTTTTCAAGCATTGCATCTAAGTGGTAAAGATATATTCTCAATACCTTAAACATAGTAAGATGAATCATCACCCAAAGAGACATGAATTTTAGGATAATTATCAGTCATACTATAGAACCAATCTTATCTTCTATTCATGTTGAGTGGTACCTAATTAGACTTGTTAGATAGAACTTTGTGATGTTGATTCTTCATGAGACTATGTAATATATAAGAAGTCTACATCTGAAGGGGTTTCTTATTTTTTTTCATCAATGTTACCTTGCTAATTAGATTTATTATTCTAAATAACATTATAATTTCCTTGTCCTTTGTGTGGATAAGATGATTTTTGGTTATTTGGTTTCTTATTACTTGAAGAGCCCTGTCTAAATGAGATATAAAAACAATCGTTAAGGTCATGGGCTTTTTATCCACATATAAGGAAGACTTTATATTATTTATTCCCTTATGTATCATGACAATGACCTTGATTTGATTTATAACAATTTATTTTATTCTTCATTTTATATTGATGAAAGGAAAGAACATGTTCTTTTGATTCCTCTTGTTTTGTATGCATAGAATATTCATGTTGTAACATGTTTACCAACTTGTCAAAAGATGGTTTATATTTTGTGGCAGTTAAAATAGTCATGAATATCTTGTATTAAGGTGGTAGTTCTCTCAATACAATAGGTATAAGAGAGGTATCTATCACTTGCTCACCCAAATTATTGGATCAAATCCCTTAGGGTTGTAACATGTCATATGAATGCTTCCATTTTTTCATTGTGATTTAATTTGTGTGAGTGAAGTTGAATCTACAAATTAAGAATTGTTCCTTCATTTTTAGCCTCATATACTATTTAGAGATTATCCCAAGTGTCTTTAGCTATTTTAGCCTCATAGATATGAGGTTTTACCTCATCTAAAACCCTAAACATTATTATCAATTTTGCATTTTGGTTTACTTTAACAAACTTACATTGTTAATCATTATCAACGGCATGTTGAGTAAATGTGTCATTGAAAACAACAAGCCAAAGTTATTCAAATTCCAAATGTGTCCTAATATTTGTTTTCCATGTGACATAGTTGTTATCACATAAAATTTATGAGTCTACAAAAAATAATTTTGGGCCATTTCTGACCATTGTGTAGAATCTGACCAAAGGTGATAGATTAGTTCCTTATCAATCTAGGTATCAAGGTATCCATTTATTTATATCATCATTCTGATATACCAAACCTTTATTTATATGTGTTTTTCCTTTATACCTATATGTATTTGAAATAATCTCATCTTTTGTTTATACCCAACATTATGTGAATAAAACCTAAATGTATGTGAAAGAAAATGATACATGGTACTTAGATAGTACTAAAAGATGTTCAACCAACCATTGGAACTTACATAGATGGAATTATACATACATGGGTGTAACTTCCATATATACATTTTCCACCTATCAAGATTATGCCTCTTGATTGTATTGAATGGGTAAAATGAGGGATGGCTTAGTGAATATGTTAACCTTATTTCTCCTCAGTGATTTTATAGTGTCAATTCCTAGACGTAATTATTGAAGCTATGTTAGGATATGTATGTAGTAACTCAATCATGATGGATTTACCTATAAATGTGAGTTAGAGGCATAGTTTTGACAAAAAATTATGATTGTGCATAATGCATTATTTTTTTTTTCAATGTATTTACTTGTAAAAATAAAATATTACAATGCTTTGTAATTAAATGACTAAAATATATGTAAAATTATAAATATATTTTAAAAAATATAATCCCCCCTTTAAAAAATAATTTTTGGCTCTTTGGCCTCTTTTTTTTTAAAATATGATTTTCCTAGCTATATTTAGCTATTTACAACTACTAGTGTTAGAATTGCCAAATTTAGTAGAAATGCTAAATTTTATTTTTATTCAAAAAATATTTTTTGGGGTATTTTAACCTCCCATGTCTACCTTGATAAAAATAATCCTTGCCTACCTACTTAAGCATTCCTTCAAGTTTATAAATGACAAAACTTGTATTTAGATGCTTAAAAATCTATAAAACATACCTTCAGAATGGGCTATGAAAAAGATTTCATATGAGTCATATGACATACTTCAAAGCTTTACATCACAAATTCACATTAAAATTATTACACACTAATATCTCCTTCAAGCATCAATTTTCATAAAGTATGACCTCCAATCAGAATAATATTGTAAGGGTATGCAAGAATCTTACGACATATTACAAGTTTCCTATTTAAGCCACCAATTATATTATATGTCCTAATAAAATGGTTTATCACTTGGTATTATGTGAAATATATAGTATTTTTCTAACACCCTATGGTCTCATATTTCAAAAAACTAATTTTTATGAACTAAACCCATAAAAACTATTGTGGGGTAGATAACTGTCAAAAATACTAGTCAATAGGTTTGTCTCTCAAAGGACTATTTGGCTTAGTCCAAAATGGTCCATTAAAATTGTAGAGTAATATTGAATGAGATATTTATTCCCCTATACCATAAAATTAAGGTTTTGGAAACTGTACAACTAAAAATCATCAGAAA
>JARHVA010000480.1:3192500-3202500 GCA_037957365.1 Torreya grandis | reverse complement strand
TATGTTGAGTAAGGTCATATGACCTAATAAAGTGATATGAGGGTTGTTTAAGCAAAGAAGCCTATTAGGCTTGTTTGAGCTAGTTGAGAGTATGTGAATAGAAGAAAAAGATTAAAAGGATTGATGAGAAAGGAAAGGTAATTATGACCATCAGAATATTATGTTTAATATTTCATTAATTTATAAAAATAATTATAAAGGTGATGATCAAGTAACTTGTTTCAAGTCAAGGTAATTAGGCCTATTTGTCTAGCCATGCTTGTGTGAAGGATTTTATTGAATATCAATCAAAAGGAGAATAATATTTGGGTAATGATGGAAATAAATACATGTAATGTTTTCATGATATTATTATATATCATTATATGGTTGTAAATTAGGGTTGTATCTAAGTTTCTATTGAGAAAGGTAAGGTGTGAGAGGTATGTCTAAGAGAGCTTAAGATTGAAGACATGAGTAGAAGAAGGGAAGTTATTAGTGACATATGAGAGACTAATGATATTATAAAATATGATAAATGATTTATTCCTAGTTTTTTTAAGGTATGTAACTAATAATAAGGTTTGATATCATGTTGTGTTGATCCATATTGCAGATTATGAGGGCTAGTTGAGTGAAGAAGAAGAAGGGTAGTTGTGTGCTTATCTAAGAGGAAAATTTATGTGTGTAAGATTGAAAGGTATCCATCATAAATTTTATAAGACAAAAGGTTCAAGTTATAATCAAATTACCTAGCTAATTGGGTGTATATTCAAGAGGTGGTTGAGTTGGTGTTTGGTACCTAAGGGGTTGTAGCCTCCTTGCAAGTTGGAGCTTGCTAAATACTAGTTGAGTGGGTACTTGACTAGGTAAGGGCTGGAGCTCCTTGTGGAGTTGGTTCCTCACTAAATTTTTATTTCATTACTTATAATATAGTATTCCAAGTGTTTTTATAGTTGGTTTTATCCCCTATGAGGATTTCACATGAGGGTATTTTTTAATGAGTGAGAATTTTTTTAAATGTATATTTGTAGGCAAACATTTTTATATTAAAAACTATAAAACATATGTAAAATAGGAAATTTTTAAATAAAATAATAAAATTTAATACTAATATATGTATATATGTTTAAAATTACCAATTCCATGGACACTTTCTATGAAAATCTGGTGAATAGTTAGTAAAACATGTTTTCATTGGTAAATCTAAAATTTTAGATTTTTTCCAAAAAATATATAATCAGTAAAAAATAGCCCCTAAACAATACCATGTTTCCCATATATATCTGGGTTTCATATGTTGATTTCTTACTTCATGATTAGGTTATTTCTTCTCTATGCATTGTTATATCTCTATGCTAGTTTGAATGGTTAAAGAATGACGAATGGAATTGAATGAAATGTTTGCACACTAATTCACCCCCTAGTTATACTTCTAACATTTGGTATTAGAGAAAATCCTTTGTAGGAGGCTTAATAACTTGAAAGTGATCTTAGAAGCATAAGATGGCTAAGCAACTAAGGAAAAATAATCAATAGTTTAGATCTATCATCAAGGTTCTTGAGGAGTATGTTTGTACCTTAAAGAATGGCATTGTAATAATGGCCAAAGAAGATGAGAAGGCTATCAAGGATATTAAGGATCAGTTAGAGGTTGAAAATGTATACCTAAAATCAAAATAAGAAAAGAATATGTAGTGCAAGATAGAGTTGGATCAGATCTTAGTTAGGGTGAGTAAGAATGAGAAAGATAGTGAGAAGTTCATCAAGGATGCAAATACAAGATTGAAATCAAAGAAAGTTGATCATGATCAACTGAAGAATAATCTAAGTTATTTGAAGATTGTGCATTAGCATATCATAGACAAGATGAGAAAGGTTGAGAAAGGTAAAGAGAAATCTTCAACCAATAATGATGATAAATAAAACATATCGTCTTAATAAATATAGGAAGGTCAACATAAATAAAAGATCTATTAGACAACCAAGTGGTATAGGGTATGGAAGTTCATTTCAAGGCCATTATTCTAATTGTCATCATTTTGGTCATATGGAAAGAGATTATATGAGGAGAATTAATATGTCAAAGGGAGTTTACAGTTTTCATCAAGTAAAAATTATGAGTAAGGTTATTTGTTTTAGTTGTCATAAGATTGGACACATTGCTAGATTATGTCCAAATGGAGTAAGCAGGTTCTCAAGTCATGTTAAGAGATACTGATCTTCTAGAGTTCATGAGAAATGTTAAACATGGGTGTGGAGACCAAATTTAGTAAGGGAAGATCATATTGGACACAAGAATGAAGATGGATTAATTTCTATAGTTGAGAAAGAATCAAATAGGATTACAACTATAAGAGTTGAGAAGATGAAAAAATAGCATGGATGTTGAGGATAGTAAGTCAAAGAAGGTTGAAAAGCCTAAAAGAATTCTAAGTGAAATAAATTAGTCTAATAAGTGCAAGATGATCAAGGATGTAAGAGAGGAGATGTGGGAATCCTCTAATTTCAATTTTTTATATCCTCTATGAAATGGGGTGTCTTTATTAGGCTTCATGGAGACACTTATATGTAAGAGGAAACATGGTGAATGATTATTGAGTTTCGGGTAGGTAATGCATGATAAATAAAGGGTGGCCTAATGAGGTAGCTTGAACAAATTTGGTGGTCTAATAGATGTTATGATCATGGTTTTAGGTGGGTTCTAGAAGGATAGTTATTGTATAAAGTGTGGTGATCATTATTGGTAGCCCATGCATGGGTGATGTTGTCTTCAATCAACATATGATATCTACTGTAAGAATTAGATATGTACATTATTTACAATAAATTATTGATTGATCTAGGTGAAGCATGGAGTTATGAGGAGATAACTTAGGTCTTTTGAGAAGCTTGAAGAGAATTATACATGAACAAAGGGGGAACATGCTTGTTCTATGAGTGGTCAGGTCCAAGGATCAATGGACTATATATGGATGACCATATGAGAGTGAAAAGACAAGATGATAGTTGTAAAGAACCTTTATCATTAATGTCAAAGGGGGAGATATATCACATTGATGGAGAAGTTTGTTGTTGAAATGATAGTCATATTGAAGTGTGGTTGCCATCAATGAGGTTTCCCATCAATGATAAATGGGGAGATTGTTGCAAGTTCTCATTGATGTCATGTATTTGATCATGTAATTAATGTTAAGGTGAAAGTGGTAATTAATATGTGGTTGAATGTTTGATCTTGCTAGTGTGGATTTGATTAAACCAATGGAGTGTGATTGATGTTCTAGAAGTGATATTGTGGAGAAGCATAGTCTAGTAAGGTATTCGTAAATCCTAGTCTTGTCTTGGTGAAGACATGTATAATGAATCTTGGTAAAGTTAGTGAGATTTGGCATGAGAAAATGTTTGAGTAATGAAATACATTATTAAAGTTTTCAAAGTGATATGGTACATAGTAGGTCCATTTGATGTCCTAGTCCTTAATCATGAATGAGCCATGATGAGGTATGGTCATGATGTTAATATATGTGTTTAATCTTGAATATGTGTAATAAAGTGTGTGATCATGGTACAAGTTCATATGACATATTAATGAACTATTGAGAGTAGTGAAAGAGGACTTCAAGGTCTAAGAAAGACTAATGTGATTTGATGTCTAGTGTGAAAAGAGGCCTAACATGGCCTAATAGAGATATGAGGTCAAATTTATGGTTTGGAGAGTATATGGCATGTGTGTAGGTCAGTGAGGATAAAGAAGAGGTTGTGAGGCATATATAAATGTCTTGGTGAAGTTATAGTGTGTCATTTGATAATTTGGATAGAGAAACATGTATCTTATAGCTTAATAGAATTTAGACTATAAATACACATCATGGACATATTAATGAACCAAAAATTTTGTAAATTTATTATATGTACACAAAAAATCAACTCTAGTCAAACCAACACATGAAGATGGTATACTTAGTCATATCGGGGTACCCTACAATTTTTATGTCAGGAAGATTTTTCCTCTTAAATTTATAAGCCTTTAAAGTTTATATAGTATATTATTATGTGCCGGAGACCATTGAATTCAAGCTTTGGGAAATAGCTATTGAAATTCAAAAATATGAATGTTGGAATTCAAATGACTGTGTGTATGCATTAGACCAGTGAGTAAATAAATGATTATAGAAGGTAGAATATTGGTTAGATAAAGTTGGTGTTAAAGGAAATGTTGGATTAGGATTTATTAAGATCATCCTCTAGGTGGTGGCATGTCTTGACTATATACACAAGGGCATTTATTATAGGTCAAAGTCAAAAGTTTTGACAATGGTAGAAACTAGTGGTCAAATAAATGCATGTATAGACAAAAATATTGAGAATTTTGGCATGGTATAAAATAATAAAAATTATATAAGAATAAGTCATTAAAAACCTAAAATTTTAATTTATTCATGAAAATTATTAAAATTAAACTTATTACGTGTCGAAGTTGACTATGTTTTCACAGTTATGGTAGAATAGAGTGAGTTTCTTGGAGTGTTTCTAAGTGTTTGTAGGCTGATATAAGATGTAAAATGGATTTAATTATGAACTTGAGGTCATAAATTTTCTATCCATATGTGTATTTTGACTTGAATTTATATCTATATGTTTTTTGAGCTCGATCTTCTTGATTGTGTTTTTGAAGCTATGGGTAGTTCTATGTAGTCATCTTGTAGAGGTGAGATTGAGGTGTTTTGATAATATGTGAATGATATAATACACATTAATTTATTTTATGGGTATCTTAAGTTATTTTTAATTTATTATTATAAATTATAAAATCCTATGAAGGTGTGAAAATTCAACAACTCTTGACTGGGTTTTTGGAGCCTATGTGTAATTATGAGTGAGCTTATGAAAGTTGTTTGTTTGAGGTATTTTGCTCTATTTGGTAATGTAAAATGGAAATTTTGGTTAAAATGAGTTAATTAATGTTATATAAATTTATTTTAAAGGCATGTTTATGTGTATTATTTTTTAATATGCTTCAAATATCCAAGGCAGACATTTTTTATGCGTGTGGATCTAATTGCAAGTAGTCCTAATGGCGTGGTTCAAGGAGTCAAACAAAATAAAAGGTGTTGTGGAGATATATTAATGTTATAAATGGTTATTAGATGAATATTTAATTTTTTCCATGCATTTTTAGTCTTAAAGTGTTCTAAGGAGGTCTAAGTGAAATGTGTGCTTAGAGTAAACCTAATTGCATTAGCCCTTTGTTACGCCTAATGGTGGTTTTGAACCTTAAGAGGTATGAACGATCTATATGGTGATTGTTTAAAAAATTAAAAATGTGTTATTACCAATTAAAATTTTAATAAATTTTTTTAAATGTGTTTGTCTTACCAAGGTGGGTGCAATCAAGCTTTAAGTATAAATGCAAGGCAAAATAGGCAAATTTGGTCTAGTTAAGAAAGGAAAGAGAAAGTGAATAAGAGTAGAGTAGAAGATGGAATGTGTGATAAATAAAATTATTTAAATAATTTTTAATACATTAATATAAAATTTTATTTTCAACCATGACAAGTTAAGAGTAGATTTGTACTTGACATCAAGGGTTCTAGACCTAGTATGAGCAAATAAGGACTAGTTAACATGAAAGTGTGCAAGTAAGTAAAAGGGTAGCTTGAGGAGTCAAAAGAGGTCTTAAAGACATTAAGAGGAAGGTATAGTATCATAAATAAACATATAATATGAAATATTATTGTGTTTAATAAGGTCATATGACCTAATTAAGTCATATGAGGGTTGTTTGAGCAAGGAAACCTATTAGGCTTATTTGAGCTGGTTGATCATATGTGAATAGAAGTGAAGGATTGAAAGGTTTGATGAGAATGGAAAGGTAACTAAAACCATCATAATATTATTTTTAATAGGTCATGAAGGTCTAAAAATAATTCTAAATGGGATGAGAAATTAACTTGTATCAAGTCAAGGCAATTATGCCTATTTGTCTAGTCATGCTTGTGCGAAGGATTTGATTGAATATCAATAAAAAGGATAAGAATAGATGGGTAAGGAAGGAAATAAATATATTTAATGTATTAATTATATTATGATACATAATTATAAGGTCTGAAAGGAGGTTTGTATTTGATTTTTTATTGAAAAAGGTAAAGTGTGAGAGGTATGTCTAAGAAAGATTAAGATTGAAGACATGAGTAGAAGAAAGGTAGTGAATAGTGACATATGAGAGCTTAATGAGATTATAAAATATCATAATTTATGTGTTCATAATGTGTTTTAGGTATGTAATTTATAATAACATTTGATATCATTTTGTGTTGATCCATGTTGTAGATTATGAGGGCTAGTTGAGTGAAGAAGAAGAAGGGCAGTTGTGTGGTTATGTGAGAGGAAATTTTGTGTCTGAAAGATTGAAAGGTATCAATAATAATTTGTATAAGATAATAATATCAAGGTGTAATCATACTACTTGGTTGAGTGGGTTATTTTTGAAGAAGTGGCTAAGTTGGTGCTTGGTTACCTAGGGGGTTATAGCCTCCTTGAAAGTTAGAGCTTCCTAAAGACTAGTTGAGTGAGTTATTGACTAGGTAGTGGTTGGATATCCTTCTGGGCATAGTGCCTCACTAAATTTTTGTTTTAATTATTATAGGATAGTAGTATAAGTGGTGTGATAGTGGGTTTTATCCCTCATGAGGGTTTCCCATTTAGATTTATGTTCATATGTTGATGTCTTACTTCATGCTTATGTGATTGATTCTCTATGAATTGCTATATGTCTATGTTAGTTTGAATGGTTAAATAATTATGAATGGAATTTAATGAAATTTTTTAACATTAATTCATTCCCTGCCATCTTGGTGGTTGTGATTCTAATAGTACATGGCCTCTTTGGCCTTATGATTGACATTTTTTGACATTAATTGTTGCTTATTCATTTATTGTTAATATGGTTCCATGATTCATATAATGTACTCTATATATTATACTATGGTGCCATGATTCATATCATACATCACTTATATACTCTATTATTACTATAGTGCCATCATCCACATCATTATATATTTTTCTAACACATGTTTCATATGACATTTCAATGCTATATTAAATACTATATAAAATCAATATTAAAAATTCAAAGTGATACTTGATCAATATATTATTCAAATATGATTTATTTTGAGATAAGTGACTTGTATGCTACATCTATCATCTAAAAAGTAGGGCATCAAAACAATATTTCTTGGAACATTCAAGCCTCATGAGAAAAAAATCAAATTTATGGAAATATACGGTTTTAAAATGGACATATAATTAAAAAAAATTAGATTATGGAGGCATGTTTCATGCATGTACACTCATAACTATAGTTTCAAATTAAAAATAGTCCAAAATTTATAGAAAATAATTTTTGGGAAAAAATTGTGTGGATATTTTTATCGACATTTTGAATCACTACTTGTGATCCATCCCTGGGATAAATGAATGTAACAAAAATTATTTAGTTATATTTATATAATTGAGAGGTTTTAGTAAGATTAATTTTCATAAAATATAGTTTTTATAAAATTAAGTAGTTATAAAAGTATAAAATCTAGATATAAAAATAGAAACCTCTAGATTTCCTTTTAAGTATCCATAAATTGTAAACATCAATCATATATTTATCAATTTAATGAATTACTCAATATAAAAACATTTGATAATTTATAAAAATAGGAAACATTTAATAAATGTTATAAAAGTTAAAATTTAAAAATTTGTAAATGTTTTAAATTTCTTCAAATGTGTAAAAGTTGAAAATTTTCAATCAATGGTTCAAAATAGAATTTAAATATAGTATAAATATATGGGGCATTATATTCATTAATGTTCAAGTTTATACTATGAAAATTTTAAAATTCTCAAGTTTCAATTTTCAAAGTTTTAAATTTTCAAATAGAATCTAGATTAATATGTATTGGTGTGATTTGTCTTAGAGTTGGCCATGTTAGAGTCTAGTGACACTCAACATATATGGATGCACTCTTCTAATATGTAGTAGACCAAAATATATAGTTTCACCCCTTCAAATCTTTTATAAGTTACTTTATACATTCAAATGAGATTTAGAGCATACAATCTTTCCAACTAAAGAACATTCAATGGTTTTCAAATTAAGACTTGTTCACTCTTAATTAACCATAATTTTATTATGTTTATAAATGCCTCAATAATGGGGCATGCACACTTTTCCATATCCAATTTATAGGTAAATCATACTACATATTATTTTTTAAGTTATCTTACACAATAAAGATTTGCATATAAAGACAAATTTTGTATACACACTCAAGTTTTCATATAATTTACTCTAGTAATTTAACTTTGTGCATAACTAGAATAAAGTGGGAGGAATTTTGACACATAAAAGTAATCATTAAGTATTTGGAAAATTGTATCTTTACATTATTACCCTTATTTAGTCTATTTGTCATTTTTATAACTCATAATATATAAAATATCCTTATATATATTATTATAACTATAAATATAATACACACATCCTTATTCAAATTACATTCACCCCTATTCATCCCATATTATCCTATCATACATTCCCCAACTTTCTCTAGTATTCTAGGATAATTCCATACTAGTTAGATAAGGTCACACTATAACATTATCCTCTAGTTTGTCTCTCACACTCAAATGGTAAATTTTATGAATTGATACATTTCACAATGGCTCTCTCACAAATTTGGTAAAGTTATCTAGTGAAAGTATCCCAGATATTATTCTACAAAATCACATCAAGGATACAAACTATACCCCCAATATATCTCTCTAACAATTTCATTGCACTCTAACCAAAAGAGTACGACTTCTTCCTATTTCAACTCCATGGCATTCTAATAGTCATAATCTAGGTATAAATATTATTTATTATAGGTCAAGGGTATCTAATTTCAATCATTTCAAGTAATCTTCTATCTATAGTCATTATTGTCTCATAATCATGGATCATAAAATCACTCTAGGAGGGATAAATACATTAGCCTAAAGGTCATCTGGGCTATGTAGGTAAAAATCTATTATGTGAGGTTTCTTAGGAAAACATCGCTATTCCACTTACATTTTCCCCCTTTTGGATTTTATCTTTATCTTTACTTTTTTTACAACATCTAGGGTTTTTTATTTTATATGGGTTATGTATGATAACACAAAGCATAGATTTCATCAGTTAACCCTTGTAGGTGATCATGTAGACCCATCTGTAAAAATTAGGCACACAGTCAACTAGAACATGGCCACTATAGTTAGATAGGGCTATAGTACACCCTTGTCCACCTCTCACTGACTTGTCCCAATAGATTGTGAATTATTATTTTCTAACATTAATAATGTTTATAATTATTTATACACACTTTTCACTTATATTAAGATTGTATAGTTAGATCTATTTTAGTTTTGAAGGACACATTCTAATCCTAGTCCAATTTATATGATATTATATTTAACTATAATTTAATATAAAATAAATACATATCTAAATTTCTATTTCAAAATTTTAATATAATTAATTTAATATTACTTAAATTACAAATGTTTAAATAGTTTGAAACTGACTAGGTTCATCATCATCTAAATCTAGAAGGATAATTTGGAGATCAAGATGCATGTTGACAAACTTAGGAAGAGGTGGAATATTGATATGATCTATGTTGGAAATTTGATATGGTGTTTTAGAATTAGGTATATTTAGACCCCATGGATTGGAATTTGATTCATGGTTGTTACATGTTATCCTACTCTTTAAAACTGCATTAGTATCATGAAATGAAATAAACTAATGATTAGTTATTTTTCTATTTTTGATGATATATTTGGATATCTATGTTTTTTAATTAGAAAGTTATTTTATTTTCTTTAATGGTCTATTATGATTTGAGTAATTTTTTACATATACTTGGATATACTATAGTGTTTTGTATTGGAAGCTTATGTTGAGATGATTTCATTTGCATATTTTATTTGTCATATA